>NSJW01000325.1:0-15185 GCA_019955255.1 Castanospermum australe | reverse complement strand
TAATATATATTTCTTTAATGTTTACAAAACTAAATTGAGATGGGTTAAAATTTTAGATATACATATTAGACAAAAAAACAATGCATATTACATTATTAATTGGAAAAAAATGTCGAGTTTAACACTTTTGTATTCACAACTTATTAAAAATATGGAAACATGTAGTACATTTTACATTTACACGTATCTTACGAATTGTAAGAAGATTAAAATTAATTTTTATTTCATTAACAAATAAATTTTTATGTTTAAAAAAATTTATAATTTCAATATAATACCATGTTTAAAGTATATTGCATCAAATTCATTTTATTTTAATAATCAACATTGAAATAAAATTAATGTCATTATTATCTTCGTAGGTATATGGAAATTAATAAAAATGAATAATATACATTTCTTGAAATGTTTACAAAACCAAATTGAGATGGGTAAATTTTAGTTATATACATAATTAGACAAAAACAATGCAATATAA
Source organism: Castanospermum australe (assembly GCA_019955255.1). Taxonomy (NCBI): domain Eukaryota; kingdom Viridiplantae; phylum Streptophyta; class Magnoliopsida; order Fabales; family Fabaceae; genus Castanospermum; species Castanospermum australe. Next base: position 14,707 of record NSJW01000325.1, on the reverse strand, counting down.
TTTTAATGGAAAAAAATTAGTAGGGTTAACATTTTGCATTCACACTTATTAAATATGGAAACATGTAGTAACATTTTGCGTTCACACGTATTTTAGAATTGTTAGAAGATAAAATTAATTTTATTTCATTAACAAATAAATTTTTATGTTTAAAAAAATTATAATTTCAATATTAATTTCCATGTTTAAAATATATTGAATTCATTTTATTTTAATAATCAACATTGAAATAAAATTAATGTCATTATTATCTTCGTAGGTATATGGAAATTAATAAAAATGAATAATATACATTTCTTGAAATGTTTACAAAACCAAATTGAGATGGGTAAATTTTTGTTATATACATAATTAGACAAAAACAATGCAATATAATTTTAATGGAGAAAAAATTAGTAGGTTAACATTTTGCATTCACACTTATTAAATATGGAAACATGTAGTAACATTTTGCGTTCACACGTAGTTAGAATTGTTAGAAGATAAAATTAATTTTATTCATTAACAAATAAATTTTTATGTTTTAAAAAAATTATAATTTCAATATTAATTTCCATGTTTAAAATATATTGAATTCATTTTATTTTAATAATCAACATTGAAATAAAATTAATGTCATTATTATCTTCGTAGGTATATGGAAATTAATAAAAATGAATAATATACATTTCTTGAAATGTTTACAAAACCAAATTGACATGGGTAAATTTTAGTTATATACATAATTAGACAAAAACAATGCAATATAATTTTAATGGAAAAAAATTAGTAGGTTTAACATTTTGCATTCACAACTTATGAAATATGGAAACATATAGTAACATTTTACGTTCACATGTATTTTGAATTGTTATAAGATAAAATTAATTTTATTTCATTAACAAATAAATTTTTATGTTTAAAAAAATTATAATTTCAATATTAATTTCCATGTTTAAAATATATTGAATTCATTTTATTTTAATAATCAACATTGAAATAAAATTAATGTCATTATTATCTTCGTAGGTATATGGAAATTAATAAAAATGAATTATATACATTTCTTGAAATGTTTACAAAACCAAATTTGAGATGGGTAAATTTTGTTATATACATAATTAGACAAAAACAATGCCAATATAATTTTAATGGAAAAAAATTAGTAGGGTTAACATTTTGCATTCACACTTATTAAATATGGAAACATGTAGTAACATTTTGTGTTCACACGTATTTAGAATTGTTAAGAAGATAAAATTAATTTTATTTCATTAACAAATAAATTTTTATGTTTAAAAAAAATTATAATTTCAATATTAATTTCCATATTTAAAATATATTGAATTCATTTTTTTTTAATAATCAACATTGAAATAAAAATTTTATTATCTTCGTAGGTATATGGAAATTAATAAAAATGAATAATATACATTTCTTGAAATGTTTACAAAACCAAATTGAGATGGGTAAATTTTAGTTAATACAGAATTAGACAAAAACAATGCAATATAATTTTAATGGAAAAAAATTAGTAGGGTTAACATTTTGCGTTCACACTTATTAAATATGGAAACATGTAGTAACATTGTAAATGATATTTTTTTAAATTATTTGAATGTTTAGCAAGAATAAATCTCTTCTAAAATTAAAAATAAATAAATTCCATTAAGTTATTCCAAATATTAACGTCATTAATTTATAAAATAATATTTGAATATCTAAAAATTCTGAAGATTGTATAATTCATAATATTATTAGTTAACATATGAACTATAAATTGTACCGTATTTAGAATTATTAACAAATAAAATTAAATTGATTTAATTAACATATAACTTTTTATGTTTGAAAAAAATATAATTTGAATATTAATTTTCATGTTTAAAATATAATGAATTCAGTTAATTTTAATAACCAAAATTGAAATAAAACTAATGTGATTAGAAGAATCAACATTTCTTTAAATGTTTATAAAATTAAAGTGAGATGGGTAAGTTTTAGTTATATACATAATTGGACAAAAACAGTGGAATATAATTTTAATGGAAAAAAGTTAGTAGGGTTAAGTTTCTATATTCACAGTTATCAAATGTGGGAGCTATAAATCACGCTAAACTTGGTATCATCAATTTGAAAATAGAATTGATTTAATTTAATTAATAATTTTTTCTATATGTAAAATTCACCATAAAAATATAATATGAAATTAAGTTTTATGAAAGTTAATCCTACCAAATAATTTTTTCCACTTGAAAGTGGATTCCTAAAGTAGACTAATTATCCTTTTATTTCCATATGTGGCATCAATATATATCACATGGCGATGCTATTAGCTATATAAACCATCTTAGTTCCGAGGATTGGGCAATAATTCTCAAGCCCTAACATATATTCACTAAAGAGTATAGGTGCAGTGTCAAGAAAAATGAAGGGGAGCAGAGTTTCGTCAATTTTTGGTGATTTGCTTATTGTTGCATTTGCTTATAGTGCAGTCTGAAGCATCATTTGCAGGTTGTTATGCGATATGTATGGCTCCATGTGTCTTGAAAAGGCCATCACTCCCGTGAAGTGGCCATATGTGCTGCCACGTGCTTAGCAAAATGCCATACAAATAACCATAACCACAGTGATCCACAAGACTTTTGTCAGCTCGGTTGTGCTACCTCAATGTGCAGCAACATCAGCACCCCTGAAAATATAGGTATCCCTTTGCCATTCTCATTTAAGACTCTAAAACTCCATATGATAACACTACCTCAGCTAATTATTTTAATGTTTTCGTTTTATTTTGTTTGACAGATGCATATAAAGTGGAAAGCTGTGTCAATTCATGCTCAGACAAATGTGTTCCCAATTAGATGGAATCAGAAATGCAATTTGAAAAGATGTTGAATATCTAAGCGGTATATATTTGTTATTCAAGTTGTCCATGAAAAAAGGAGAATAAATTCAGGTTATTTTAATAAAATTACATCCAAATCTATAGTGTGAATCTTGGCCGGGTGAATGGTTCTATGAGCAACTTCCATATAATTTTTCTTTTTTTTGTTTTAATTTTTAGTGTGATTCTAAAGTTTTAATTCACTTCCTACAAAACGGATGGGTCAAAATATATCAATTTGTTAATTTTTCAACCACCAATTATACAAGCAACAAACAAATATCAAGTTAGAAACTAAAATTTTCTTTCACATCTAGACAAAATATAGTATCGTTCCGCTTACAAGATGCTGGCGTAGTGAAAGTGAGTTTTGTGCTCCGCATGAGAACTGAGGCTTCGATTCCTAGGAGTAACATATCATGGAGAGGTTCATATCATTATCACTCCTAGTCTGGGGAAGATTAGGTTTATGAGGCGATTCAAATGGGTCGAACCTTATAAAGATTCTTTGATTCATGCCAAAAAAAAAAATATAGTATCGTTCCAAACAATCTCAACCATTTTGTCTTCTTTTTTTTAATGACTAAAAGAGTTAAAAAAAATTAAAAAGCTAGCAAGGCTTTAGAGAAAGTAACACATGAGTAATCAACTAGAAGGAACATAAACCAAAAGGATCTTCGGAAGTAATAAGTTTAAAAGGATCCACATGTGAGGTATCTAGCTCCTTTCTTTGCTAGATGTAGTTCAAAGTTCATTTACATAATATATAAGAAGAGAGTCCATTTGTGAAATGCTGGAAGAATATAATGACATGTGACAATTTGTAGTGATAACATGTGTAAAGACTATTAATTGAATTATTTAATTGTTAACTGAGAATAACTTCTCAAATTATAGATAAACAAATCCTTAAGAAAGTACGCAATTTATAATATTATTAATTAATAATTAAATTAATTAAACATTGCTAATTTAAAAAAATTGTGCAATTGATAACGTTATTAGTTAATATTAAAATAATTAATAATATTTTTAATGTACAAATAATCAGCAATTTACAAAAAGAGTATGTACGGTAAAGGCACGCTGGAAGGAGAAAATGTCATGTGGTAGTTTGAGGTGACAACTTGTTTCCCTTGCTATAGTTGAGATCAATGGCTTTTGGGAGGTAGGAGCTCGAACCCTCTTTAGTTGAAGTAGAAAATAGATACAATAATATTAAAACTATTTAAAATTTTCATTCTTAGGAAGATACAATAAACTTCCATGATATTAATTTTAATCTATGTATTCAATATTTGAGAGTCAATTAATGTCCTGCACAACCACAAAAATTAAAAGATATACCTTAAATCAAAATCAAGTAGTAATGACATATTATCTTACTTACTTACATATGTGCTTTACACTATAATTCACCTTCAACAATGACTAGATACAAGTTTAAGATTGAAATAGGCCAATGGAATTAGCTCACCTGGTCGGCCTTTCTACTTATGCTTCACCATGACTTGAGTTTGATTGCCATTGCCAATGCAAATCCATCAAAAATTTTAAAATATTGGTATCAATTTTCCAAACCAAGCATTTTAAATCCTTTCATACATTACATTTCCTTAAAATCCCTTCTCCAAACACTCTAAAATGAATGCTTATACACATAGCATTGGTGCTCCAGTAGTCATTTATTTACTTATTTGGTAAGCTTATACATGCTTGAATTAAAATTATTTGAATTGAAAATTTTCTTTTCGATTATATCTCTAACAATTCTACTTCAAAGTGAAAACTTGTTGATCAAAAATCATAATTATTCGAAATATTAAAATTTGTACTAAATGCTAATGGTCATATATTCACAGACCATATATATAGCTAACCTTAGTTAATGACAAACCTTTGTAATTTTTTTTTCCTATCAGTATTGTTTAGTAGATATCAGAAGTCATTCTATGACTTTAATGGTATTTCTATTTATATCTATTCCTACATTTCTTATTAAAAATACTCTGTGAATTTATCTAATATATTATGTAAAAGAAAATGACAACTATTTTTGGGCTAATTCAAATACATTTAAAGAAATGAATGAAACCAATTAAAATTGATGCCATTACATATTTTTGTTCATAGGCATAGCTGTACTCAGATAGCCAATTGCATTAACTGGGCCTTATTATCCAAGAAAAAGATGCTACTACTATTATGTAAAAGAAAATGACGACAATTTATTCTTTATACTATTTTTGGGCTAATCCAAATACATTTATAGAAATGACTGAAACCAATTAAAATTGATGCCATTATGTGTTTTAGTTCATAGACATAGCAATACTCAGATAGTCATTTGCACTAACTGGGCCTTATTATCCAAGGAAAAAATATGCTACTACAATATCCCTTACAAATAAAATGCTAAAATCCATGCGTCAACGATTCACAAGGTAACCCTGCAAATGGAAGAACAGGAGAGACTATATAAGAGGTAAGGGTGTTCATAACGGAACCAAACTGATATAAATCAAAAAAATCTAACCAAAAAATAAAAAATTTAAGTCTTATGCCTATCCATGTAATGATGGCTTCTAGTTGGTTGGTGACTAGTTTGGTTCAAGTGGAACCAAATAGGAGTAATTGAATAGTGCTAGTTTAGTTCCTCTAACCAAGTTATGATGACTTGTTCTTGTCCATTGGTTTGCTTCAAGTGTCACGGTTTTGTTGGTTAATTCTGAACCAGTGGCATGCTTACACATGTAAGCCTTCCAAGTGGCACATTTTGATTGGCTAAATTATGCTAATTTCACTTGTTATCGATTAAAAAATATTTAGAAGCTAATTAATAAATTAAGTCGTTAATTTAGCTAATTCTTGTTTTTTAACTTTTCACCGGATAAAAATGTCCTCGTTCACAACTCAAAATTATAAATTTGCCACTATTTAATTTTTACTATTCCTCCAGGTATTTCAATTAGTCCTAATTGTAGTTTTTAGTACTCTCTTTAATTTGAACAAGCAATACAAAAATAATAACAAATAAACAGAGTAAGAAATAATAATAAGTAATAAAACAACAATTAAGGTGTTTAAGATGTCATTATTATCTTCGTAGGCACATGGAAATTAATAAAAATAAATAATATACATTTCTTGAAATGTTTACAAAACCAAATTGAGATGGGTAAATTTTAGTTATACACATAATTAGACAAAAGCAATGCAATATAATTTTAATGGAAAAAAATTAGTAGGGTTAACATTTTGCATTCACACTTGTTAAATATGGAAACATGTAGTAACATTTTGCGTTCACACGTAGTTAGAATTGTTAGAAGATAAAATTAATTTTATTTGATTAACAAATAAATTTTTTATGTTTAAAAAAATTATAATTTCAATGTTAATTTCCATGTTTAAAATATATTGAATTCATTTTATTTTAATAATCAACATTGAAATAAAATTAATGTCATTATTATCTTCGTAGGTATATGGAAATTAATAAAAATGAATAATATATACATTTCTTGTAATGTTTACAAAACCAAATTGACATGGGTAAATTTTAGTTATATACATAATTAGACAAAAACAATGCAATATAATTTTAATGGAAAAAAAATTAGTAGGTTTAACATTTTGCATTCACACTTATGAAATATGGAAACATGTAGTAACATTTTACGTTCACTTGTATTTAGAATTGTTATAAGATAAAATTAATTTTATTTCATTAACAAATAAATTTTTATGTTTAAAAAAAATTATAATTTCAATATTAATTTACCATGTTTAAAATATATTGAATTCATTTTATTTTAATAAACAACATTGAAATAAAATTAATGTCATTATTATCTTCGTAGGTATTATGGAAATTAATAAAAATGAATAATATACATTTCTTGAAATGTTTACAAAACCAAACTGAGATGGGTAAATTTTTAGTTATATACATAATTAGACAAAAACAATGCAATATAATTTTAATGGAGAAAAATTAGTAGGGTTAACATTTTGCATTCACACTTATTAAATATGGAAACATGTAGTAACATTTTGCGTTCACACGTATTTAGAATTGTTAGAAGATAAAATTAATTTTATTTGATTAACAAATAAATTTTTATGTTTAAAAAAATTATAATTTCAATGTTAATTTCCATGTTTAAAATATATTGAATTCATTTTATTTTAATAATCAACATTGAAATAAAATTAATGTCATTATTATCTTCGTAGGTATATGGAAATTAATAAAAATGAATAATATACATTTCTTGAAATGTTTACAAAACCAAATTGACATGGGTAAATTTTAGTTATATACATAATTAGACAAAAACAATGCAATATAATTTTAATGGAAAAAAATTAGTAGGTTTAACATTTTGCATTCACACTTATTGAAATATGGAAACATATAGTAACATTTTACGTTCACACATGTATTTTAGAATTGTTATAAGATAAAATTAATTTTATTTCATTAACAAATAAATTTTTATGTTTAAAAAAATTATAATTTCAATATTAATTTACCATGTTTAAAATATATTGAATTCATTTTATTTTAATAAACAACATTGAAATAAAATTAATGTCATTATTATCTTCGTAGGTATATGGAAATTAATAAAAATTGAATTATATACATTTCTTGAAATGTTTACAAAACCAAATTGAGATGGGTAAATTTCTGTTATATACATAATTAGAAAAAACAATGCAATATAATTTTAATGGAAAAAAATTAGTAGGGTTAACATTTTGCATTCACACTTATTAAATATGGAAACATGTAGTAACATTTTGTGTTCACACGTATTTAGAATTGTTAGAAGATAAAATTAATTTTATTTCATTAACAAATAAATTTTCATGTTTAAAAAAAATTATAATTTCAATATTAATTTCCATGTTTAAAATATATTGAATTCATTTTTTTTTAATAATCAACATTGAAATAAAATTTTATTATCTTCGTAGGTATATGGAAATTAATAAAAATGAATAATATACATTTCTTGAAATGTTTACAAAACCAAATTGAGATGGGTAAATTTTAGTTAATACATAATTAGACAAAAACAATGCAATATAATTTTACTGGAAAAAAATTAGTAGGGTTAACATTTTGCATTCACACTTATTAAATATGGAAACATGTAGTAACTATGTGTAAATGATATTTTTAAAATTATTTGAATGTTTAGCAAGAATAATATCTCTTCTGAAATTAAAAATAAATAAATTCATTAAAGTTATTCCAATATTAACGTCATTAATTTATAAAATAATATTTGAATATCTAAAAATTCTGAAGATTGTATAATTCATAATATTATTAGTTAACATATGAACTATAAATTGTACCGTATTTAGAATTATTAACAAATAAAATTAAATTGATTTAATTAACATATAACTTTTTATGTTTGAAAAAAATATAATTTGAATATTAATTTTCATGTTTAAAATATAATGAATTCATTTAATTTTAATAACCAAAATTGAAATAAAACTAATGTGATTAGAATAATCAACATTTCTTTAAATGTTTATAAAATTAAAGTGAGATGGGTAAGTTTTAGTTATATACATAATTGGACAAAAACAGTGGAATATAATTTTAATGGAAAAAAGTTAGTTAGGGTTAAGTTTCTATATTCACAGTTATCAAATATGGGAGCTATAAATCACGCTAAACTTGGTATCATCAATTTGAAAATAGAATTGATTTAATTTAATTAATAATTTTTTGTATTTGTAAAATTCACCATAAAAATATAATATGAAATTAAGTTTTATGAAAGTTAATCCTACCAAATAATTTTTTCCACTTGAAAGTGGATTCCTAAAGTAGACTAATTATCCTTTTATTTCCATATGTGGCATCAATATATATCACATGGCGATGCTATTAGCTATATAAACCATCTTAGTTCCGAGGATTGGGCAATAATTCTCAAGCCCTAACATATATTCACTAAAGAGTATAGGTGCAGTGTCAAGAAAAATGAAGGGGAGCAGAGTTTCGTCATTTTTGGTGATTTGCTTATTGTTGCATTTGCTTATAGTGCAGTCTGAAGCATCATTTGCAGGTTGTTATGCGATATGTATGGCTCCGTGTGTCTTGAAAAAGCCATCACTCCCTGAAGTGGCCATATGTGCTGCCACGTGCTTAGCAAAATGCCATAAAAATAACCATAACCACAGTGATCCACAAGACTTTTGTCAGCTCGCTCGGTTGTGCTACCTCAATGTGCAGCAACATCAGCACCCCTGAAAATATAGGTATCCCTTTGCCATTCTCATTTAAGACTCTAAAACTCCATATGATAACACTACCTCAGCTAATTATTTTAATGTTTTCGTTTTATTTTGTTTGACAGATGCATATAAAGTGGAAAGCTGTGTCAATTCATGCTCAGACAAATGTGTTCCCAATTAGATGGAATCAGAATATGCAATTTGAAAAGATGTTGAATATCTAAGCGGTATATATTTGTTATTCAAGTTGTCCATGAAAAAAGGAGAATAAATTCAGGTTATTTTAATAAAATTACATCCAAATCTATAGTGTGTGAATCTTGGCCGGGTGAATGGTTCTATGAGCAACTTCCATATAATTTTTCTTTTTTTTTGTTTTAATTTCTAGTGTGATTCTAAAGTTTTAATTAACTTCATGCAAAACGGATGGGTCAAAAGTATATCAATTTGTTAATTTTGCAACCACCTAATTATACAAGTAACAAACAAATATCAAGTTAGAAACTAAAATTTTCTTTCACATCTAGACAAAATATAGTATCGTTCCGCTTACAAGATGCTGGCGTAGTGAAAGTGAGTTTTGTCCTCACATGCATGAGAACTGAGGCTTGATTCCTAGGAGTGGCATATCATGGGGAGTGTCATATCATTATCACTCCTGGTCTGGGAAGATTAGGCCTATGAGGCGGTTCAAATGAGCTCGAACCTTATAAAGATACTTTGATTCATGCCAAAAAAAAAAATATAGCATCGTTCCAAACAATCTCAACCATTTTGTCTTCTTTTTTTTAATGACTAAAAGAGTTAAAAAAAATTAAAAAGCTAGCAAGGCTTTAGAGAAAGTAACACATGAGTAATCAACTAGAAGGAACATAAACCAAAAGGATCTTCCGAAGTAATAAGTTTAAAAGGGTCCACATGTGAGGTATCTAGCTCCTTTCTTTGCTAGATGTAGTTCTAAAGTTCATTTACATAATATATAAGAAGAGAGTCCATTTATGAAATGCTGGAAGAATATAATGACATGTGACAATTTGTTGTGATAACATGTGTAAAGACTATTAATTGAATTATTTAATTGTTAACTGAGAATAACTTCTCAAATTATAGATAAACAAATCCTTAAGAAAGTACGCAATTTATAATATTATTAATTAATAATTAAATTAATTAAACATTGCTAATTTAAAAAATTGTGCAATTGATAACGTTATTAGTTAATATTAAAATAATTAATAATATTTTTAATGTACAAATAAGTCAGCAATTTGCAAAAAGAGTATGTACGGTAAAGGCACGCTGGAAGGAGAAAATGTCATGTGGTAGTTTGAGGTGACAACATGTTTCCCTTGCTATAGTTGAGATCAATGGCTTTTGGGAGGTAGGAGCTCGAACCCTCTTTAGTTGAAGTAGAAAATAGATACAATAATATTAAAACTATTTAAAATTTTCATTCTTAGGAAGATACAATAAACTTCCATGATATTAATTTTAATCTATGTATTCAATATTTGAGAGTCAATTAATGTCTTGCACAACCACAAAAATTAAAAGATATACCTTAAATCAAAATCAAGTAGTAATGACATATTATCTTACTTACTTACATATGTGCTTTACACTATAATTCACCTTCAACAATGACTAGATACAAGTTTAAGATTAAAATAGGCCAATGGAAATTAGCTCACCTGGTCGGCCTTTCTACTTATGCTTCACCATGACTTGAGTTTGATTGCCATTGCCAATGCAAATCCATCAAAAATTTTAAAATATTGGTATCAATTTTCCAAAAACATTTTACAATAAAGCATTTTAAATCCTTTCATACATTACATTTCCTTAAAATCCCTTCTCCAAACACTCTAAAATGAATGCTTATACACATAGCATTGGTGCTCCAGTTTTCATTTATTTACTTATTTGGTAAGCTTATACATGCTTGAATTAAAATTATTTGAATTGAAAATTTTCTTTTCGATTATATCTCTAACAATTCTACTTCAAAGTGAAAACTTGTTTGATCAAAAATCATAATTATTCGAAATATTAAAATTTTTTACTAAATGCTAATGGTCATATATTCACAGACCATATATATAGCTAAACCTTAGTTAATGACAAACCTTTGTAATTTTTTTCCTATCAGTATTGTTTAGTAGATATCAGAAGTCATTCTATGACTTTAATGGTATTTCTATTTATATCTATTCCTACATTTCTTATTAAAAATACTCTGTGAATTTATCTAATATATTATGTAAAAGAAAATGACAACTATTTTTGGGCTAATTCAAATACATTTAAAGAAATGAATGAAACCAATTAAAATTGATGCCATTACGTATTTTTGTTCATAGGCATAGCTGTACTCAGATAGTTCAATTGCATTAACTGGGCCTTATTATCCAAGAAAAAAGATGCTACTACTATTATGTAAAAGGAAAATGACGACAATTTATTCTTTATACTATTTTTGGGCTAATCCAAATACATTTATAGAAATGACTGAAACCAATTAAAATTGATGCCATTATGTGTTTTAGTTCATAGACATAGCAATACTCAGATAGTCATTTGCACTAACTGGGCCTTATTATCCAAGGAAAAAAATATGCTACTACAATATCCTTACAAATAAAATGCTAAAATCCATGCGTCAACGGATTCACAAGGTAACCCTGCAAATGGAAGGAACAGGAGAGACTATATAAGAGGTAAGGGTGTTCATAACGGAACCAAACTGATATAAATCAAAAAAATCTAACCAAAAAAATAAAAAAATTTAAGTCTTATGCCTATCCATGTAATGATGGCTTCTAGTTGGTTGGTGACTAGTTTGGTTCAAGTGGAACCAAATAGGAGTAATTGAATAGTGCTAGTTTAGTTCCTCTAACCAAGTTATGATGACTTGTTCTTGTCCATTGGTTTGCTTCAAGTGTCACGGTTTTGTTGGTTAATTCTGAACCAGTGGCATGCTTACACATGTAAGCCTTCCAAGTGGCACATTTTGATTGGCTAAATTATGCTAATTTCACTTGTTTCGATTAAAAAATATTTAGAAGCTAATTAATAAATTAAGTCATTAATTTAGCTAATTCTTGTTTTTTAACTTTTCACCGGATAAAAATGTCCTCGTTCACAACTCCAAAAATTATAAATTTGCCACTATTTAATTTTTACTATTTCCTCCAGGTATTTCAATTAGTCCTAATTGTAGTTTTTAGTACTCTCTTTAATTTGAACAGCAATACAAAAATAATAACAAATAAACAGAGTAAGAAATAATAATAAGTAATAAAACGACAATTAAGGTGTTTAAGATGTCATTATTATCTTCGTAGGCACATGGAAATTAATAAAAATAAATAATATACATTTCTTGAAATGTTTACAAAACCAAATTGAGATGGGTAAATTTTAGTTATACACATAATTAGACAAAAGCAATGCAATATAATTTTAATGGAAAAAAATTAGTAGGGTTAACATTTTGCATTCACACTTGTTAAATATGGAAACATGTAGTAACATTTTGCGTTCACACGTATTTAGAATTGTTAGAAGATAAAATTAATTTTATTTGATTAACAAATAAATTTTATTGTTTAAAAAAATTATAATTTCAATGTTAATTTCCATGTTTCAAAATATATTGAATTCATTTTATTTTAATAATCAACATTGAAATAAAATTGAATGTCATTATTATCTTTGTAGGTATATGGAAATTACTAAAAATGAATAATATACATTTCTTGTAATGTTTACAAAACGAAATTGACATGGGTAAATTTTAGATATATACATAATTAGACAAAAACAATGCAATATAATTTTAATGGAAAAAAATTAGTAGGTTTAACATTATGCATTCACACTTACGAAATATGGAAACATGTAGTAACATTTTACGTTCACATGTATTTAGAATTGTTATAAGATAAAATTAATTTTATTTCATTAACAAATAAATTTTTATGTTTAAAAAAATTATAATTTCAATATTAATTTACCATGTTTAAAATATATTGAATTCATTTTATTTTAATAAACAACATTGAAATAAAATTAATGTCATTATTATCTTCGTAGGTATATGGAAATTAATAAAATTGAATTATATGCATTTCTTGAAATGTTTACAAAACCAAATTGAGATGGGTAAATTTTAGTTATATACATAATTAGAAAAAAACAATGCAATATAATTTTAATGGAAAAAATTAGTAGGGTTAACATTTTGCATTCACACTTATTAAATATGGAAACATGTAGTAACATTTTGTGTTCACACGTATTTAGAATTGTTAGAAGATAAAATTAATTTTATTTGACATTAACAAATAAATTTTTATGTTTAAAAAAAATTATAATTTCAATATTAATTTACCATGTTTAAAATATATTGAATTCATTTTATTTTAATAAACAACATTGAAATAAAAATTAATGTCATTATTATCTTCGTAGGTATTTGGAAATTAATAAAAATGAATAATATACATTTCTTGAAATATTTACAAAACCAAACTGAGATGGGTAAATTTTAGTTATATACATAATTAGACAAAAACAATGCAATATAATTTTAATGGAAAAAAATTAGTAGGTTAACATTTTGCATTCACACTTATTAAATATGGACACATGCAGTAACATTTTGCGGTCACACATATTTAGAATTGTTAGAGATAAAATTAATTTTATTTCATTAACAAATAAATTTTTATGTTTAAAAAAATTATAATTTCAATATTAATTACCATGTTTAAAATATATTGAATTCATTTTATTTTAATAAACAACATTGAAATAAAATTAATGTCATTATTATCTTCGTAGGTATATGGAAATTAATAAAAATGAATTATATACATTTCTTGAAATGTTTACAAAATCAAATTGAGATGGGTAAATTTTAGTTATATGCATAATTAGACAAAAACAATGCCAATATAATTTTAATGGAAAAAAAAATTAGTAGGGTTAACATTTTGCATTCACACTTATTAAATATGGAAACATGTAGTAACATTTTGTGTTCACACGTATTTAGAATTGTTAAAAGATAAAATTAATTTTATTTCATTAAACAAATAAATTTTTATGTTTAAAAAAATTATAATTTTCAATATTAGTTTCCATGTTTAAAATATATTGAATTCATTTTATTTTAATAATCAACATTGAAATAAAATTTTATTATCTTCCTAGGTATATGGAAATTAATAAAAATGAATAATATACATTTCTTCAAAATTTTTACAAAACCTAAATTGAGATGGGTAAATTTTATTTAATACAGAATTAGAGAAAAACAATGCAATATAATTTTAATGGAAAAAAATTAGTAAGGGTTAACATTTTGCGTTCACACTTATTAAATATGGAAACAATGTAGTAACATGTGTAAATGATATTTTTAAAATTATTTGAATGTTTAGCAAGAATATATCTCTTCTGAAATTAAAAATAAATAAATTCCTAAAGTTATTCAATATTAACGTCATTAATTTAAAATAATATTTGAATACAAAAATTCTGAAGATTGTATAATTCATAATATTATTA
>NSJW01000324.1:0-146202 GCA_019955255.1 Castanospermum australe | reverse complement strand
TACTTTTCATAATCAATTGGATCATAAGTCCTTTTCTTTCGATGCAGCCTAGAACAAATAAACAAAAGTATTATAATTAATTTTTCAAGCTTAACTAACCTAAAGTTTTAAACATAATAAATGGACGCCATTAATATAGAAGTGTTAAATACTTAAATTATTTAATATACCTGGATTTAAGACGTAAGTTGTAAGTGACATACACAAGATCATTAAGTTTTTGATGCTCTAACCAATTCCTCCTTTTAGTATGAATTTGTTCAAAAAAACTCCAATTTCGTTCGCATCCTGAAGAAGAAGCTGTTTGACTAAGGATACGATATGCTATCTTTTTTTAAATATGGAGTACTGGTGCCAAAAAATGTCCACCATTCATCTACATAGAAATAAATATAATTCTCAACATCAACCATCGATTATATATTATAAGTTTCAAAATATTAAAACAAATCAACATATAAAAATAAAATTACTTACTCGGTTGAAGTTCCTTAGCTGCTGTCAAAGCAGTAGGCCTATCAAAACTTTCCTTGAGCTGTCGATACATCTGTATCTCCTTCATTTTCTTTAAGTGGATCATTGCAAAGGACTTTTTTATATCAAACAAGTTAAGTAAACCTTGCATGATCCTGTGCTTCTCAATGAATTTCTCATCATAAAAGAAAGCAGGATTTTAAAAAAGTAAGATGCTGCATGGAGATTCTGATGCAAGTGCTTATCTCATCGAGCCTTAATGATTTCTGTATAAGGCTTGTACAAGTTTTTTCCTATTCTTAAACATATGCTTGATATCATTTTTTGCCCTTTGCATGCCTTCATATACATATTCCAATGAAGGTTTTTTCATCAGCATCCACTATTCTCAACAATCTAATTAAAGGGCCTACAATCTTCACCGTAGTAAAGCAATCATGCCAAAACTTATTATACAGGATAATATCACTAACAGCTTTCCCGCTAACACTTCTTCCCAATTTGTGTCCAGTGAAGTGCTTGTCTACAACTAAAGCTTGCAAGTATTCATTGTGTTCATAAATACTTTTTTAAAGTAATAAAAACAGTAGCAAAACGAGTAGCTCCTGGACGAACAATTTCCTTCCAATCTGGCCTTTTTCTAAGCCAAGACAAAAACACCATATGATTGTAAACAAATATTGTTGTCTTTGAAGCACGGGATGCAAGGTTAGCTACATGGGGCATGTTGCTAATATCTTTCAAAATGAGATTAATGCAATGGGCAGCACAAGGAGACCAAAAAATATGTTCATACTTATCATGAATATGTCTCCCAGCTGCCACATAATTAGCTGCATTGTCAGTCACCACATGCACAACATTACTGGGCCCAACCCATTCAATAACATCAACAAACAAGTTAAATAATGTTGTGGCATTTTTCACCATGTCTGAAGCATCAACAGATTTCAGAAATGATACACCAGTAGGACAATACACTAAAAAATTAATTAGAGTTCGTTGTCTTTGATCAGTCCAAACCATCAGCCATAAGTGTACAATCAGTTTCTTTCCCATGAACTCCGATAACTATCAACAAGTAGCTGACACTCATTCTTAAGATCTCCCAATAAGTGAATCCTCATTTCATCATAAGATGGACCTTTAAAACCAAGTCCAATAGCAGCAATACCATCCAATGCAGCTTGAAAATAAGGTGATTGAATTGCATTAAATGGAATGCCTGCATCAACCATCCATCTGGCTATTCCCAATTTAGCTTTATGTATGACCTCTTTGCTAGCAAAAATACTTTTTAAACTTGGTTGGGCTCCTGGAGTTGTCCTTGGTGCAAAATATTTACCAATTGGTTGGGAAGCAGTTGCTTTTCGCTTGCCTTTGTCTCCAATATGCTGCATCTTAGTTGGTAGAGGTGAAGGAGTAATCATTTCTTGTTCTTCTTGTTCTTCTGCTTCATCATAATCATCACCAAAGCTCACTTTATCATTTTATTTTTTTTTTACTTGTTCCAAATGTGCTAACATTTGGCACTTAACATCATAAAGAACTTTTTTGCACAGAGCTATTTGTCTTTGTTTTCCTGCAAGATGCTCCTTCATCTTATTAATCCATCCTCCTTTATACCGTGTCAAACAAAACATACAAGTGTACACTGGCTTCCCATTTTCATGAGCTAAACTAACATGTTTCCATGCTGGATCACTTTCTCCACGACTAGAACCTGAGGAGGGTTGCTGGTCAACAGTATTACTTTCTCTTGTCTGATTATTAGAATTATCCATATCTGAATAAAGAGGGGATAAATGCTTAGACTTCATGCCTAAAAAAATATCTAAACTAGCCTAAGCTTAAAATAATTGAATTTAAGGGGCAGTAACAGCAGTTACCTAAAATTAAAAGAAACTGCAATCAGATGGCTGTTGTGATGCAAGAATATAAAAAAATTTCTATGGATGTCTAAGGGCTTACTAAAGCTAATGAAGTAATGCTAGGCTTCAATGGCCTGCGGCAAAAATAAGTGAAATTTTTCGTTTACAAAGATATTTCATGTAGGCAAAATTTAATACTGAACCAACATAAAAACACCAACTGTCAACATCAATTTCGCAATTCTGGTTGCAGTGAACAACTCTTTGAAGCATTTTACCAAACACTATATGTGCAACTAAACAACAATTATAGAAACAAAAATGCTACAACTCACATAATGTACACGGCACAAATAACAATCAAAACCATCTGCAAGATCAAATCAAGCACACAATCTTCTCCATTCTCGGCATCCAGATACAAAAACGAAAAACCTCAAAAAATAAAAATAAAAATGTGCAGAGGTGTATTCGTGTATACCTTGAGGATCTCCGATGGCGATAACTCACAGTAAGGAGTCGAGGACGCAGACGCAGCGAGGGTTTCCGCTTCCGCCGTGAAAGCCTTCGTTTTTCTGACGGTAAGAGACGCGGAGTGGAGGACGCAAGACGGACGTACGAGGGTTTCCACTTCCGCTTCAGCAGCGAGGGTTTCTGCTTCCGCCGCGAAGCCTTCGTTTTCTGACGGTAAGAGACGCGGAGTCGAGGACGTAGACGGACACACGAGGGTTTCCGCTTCCGCTTCCGTAATGAGGGTTTCCGCTTCTGTCGCGAAGCCTTCGTTTTCTGACGATAAGAGACGAGCAGTCGACGATGCAGACGCACGTACCAAGGGTTTTTATTCCACCGCGAGCCTTCGTTTTTTGACGGTGAGAGACGAGCGAGCAGCGACGAGCCGACGACGACGCGCGAGACACTGAGGGATTCGATTCCGCAGCAAGGGTTTCGGTTTTCATTCAAACCGAAATGACGTCGTCCGCTTTTTTTTTTTTGAAAAATATATATTAAAATGACGTCGTTATGACGTAAAGTGTTAAAAAAAAAAGGCAAAACCGGACAACCCTACCGACCGGCTCCGGTTTGACCGGTTTGAGACCGGTTCACCGGTTTTTGACTTTAACGGTTTTGGAAGATAACCCGAACCGGTTAGGGAACCGGTTCCCAGTCCGACCGGTCGAACCGGCCGGTCCAGTCCGGTTTTCAGAACATTGGTTTCACTGTCATAGTAAAGCCATCAATCGGGTAATGTAAGTTTGGTGATTTCTTAACGGCTTTTTAAGCATATTAACGTTATAATGGTATCATCTTCTGAAACTTATCCCTGGGCATTACGACTCCGATAAGAACAATGCGGTGGCAAGGCATTATCGCTGAGGGAGACATCGTTAACGGCACTGATCAGTTTTTTCTTGGAGCGTGTTGAGTAGAAATCATTGGGTTTGGAGACCAGAGCTGTACTTATTAGAGCGCGAGAACAGATCGACAGTGCTATTGAAGCTGCATTCTAAATCAATGCTTCAAGCTTTCTAATGGTTTTTTTGTCTTATCATCTTACTAAAAATTTATGGACTCTGACTATTTAATTTGAATCGCATAAACCACTTAATAAGATAAAGCTCTCCACCTAAGACTTTACTTACCGAGAATAAGTTTCCTTAACCACCTAATCAACCATTATTGGTTCAAGCTTTTAATTTGCTTTAAAAATAATATACATAATGATATGTAATTAAAATTAACTTGGCTGCCAGAGAAACTAGGCCATTTTTTGACGACAGGAAGCTTGTTTTCTCCACCTTCTTTTGACTACACGAGACCTCCATTAATGTAGTATCTGCCCAAATCTCCAATTCATCCTTATCCTCAGGCACTTGATAGTTGATATAAACAAAAATAGTAATAGATTGCTTCTATAAACTACCTACTAAAGAAAGAAAGTGGCAATAATAAGGTTAAGGAATGAGTCGGGGACATATGGCCAACTGAATTGATGTTTAGGCTCATTTTATTCTGTGTGGACAAGAAAGGGATAATTGATGCACAATGCTAGAAGGAGTACTCACCAACTAGTGCAATTTGATCCAACCTAACTCACATCTAGCTGATCAATTCAAGTTTGCATATTAGATTGGTTGGAAGTCATCCAACACATTATCCAACTCATAGTGAATGTGTTAGATTGCAAGTTGGATTTTTTTTTTCAACTAATTCACACCTTTTTTAAAAAAAATTTCCCTTCAACTAATTTATTTAGCTCATAAGTTTTTTAATTTAGAAATTTTATTCTTATACTCTTAGTGAGATTTAGATAAACTTTTTATACTAATTATCCAATTTGTGTTTTAGATTAATATTCTTTCTCTAATTTGGATTGATTTTGTTTGTAAATGAAAGATAGTGGCAAATATTATACTAAGATTTTAACTTGTCTAATTCTTGAATATTTGTTACTTACTTTACAGTTTTCAAAGTTAATGGCAAGATACTAATTATGTGATTTCAAATATCAATAATGACTCTCAAATTAAAAATGCTTAAACATCAGCAATTGTAATGTAATTTATATATTTGGATTTGAAACTAATATTGTGTAATTATGTTATTTGAGACCTTTATATATATAAAATCCAAATTTAGGACTTTTATTTTAATAAGTTAAACTTTTTTGTATGTTCAACTCATGGGTATGACTCAAACCCATCCACAGGTGTACGAGTCAAGTTAGACTTGTTGGTTTGGATTGAGTAGAAAATTTTTTTCAACTCAATATATTGCTTTTATGAATGAGTTGGGTTAAAAAATATCTCAAACTTAATCAAACTCAACTCATCCACCCTTGCACAATGTATCCAGTGGGGTATGATATAAAACCCTTTTCTGGGTCGTAAATTTCGCATAAATCCAGCAATATTGGTAACACACTAACTCTCAGGGGGTCAAGATTAAATTAAAAAAAGTATATGTTTATGTGTGAATTTTAATGAGAAATAATTAGTACACATCGTGTGTACCTAGTGTTGTTAATTTGATTTATTTATAAAAAGTTTAAGTGAAGGCAGTTTGTAGTACATCCAGTAACTTGTAAAGGCGATGTAAGTACAATATTACAATGCAATCCTCAATTAAATTGAGGCATTGCACTAGACCCCAAGATGTCATGGAGCTTTCCTCCTACCTTTTCTCTTTATATTTACAGACATAAAGATTTGCAGCTTGCTGAAATTGTTGTAAATTGAGTGAAAGTTTTCGCATCAAGTGAAAGGTAAGAGGAGACTGGAGAGGGTGGGTAGTGCAAGAGTACAAGTGTGTAAAAGAAGTGAAGACCTAGCCTTCTGGTGCTAAACTTGTCAATAACCAAGTTGATTGAAGAATGTTTACTTGTCTTACAAGTAAACTTTGGTTGTATCCTTAAGTCATTACAGCTCTAGCTTCTATTCTTATGTTACCATTACCATTCTTCAAAGAAAATGAGCATATTAATTGGAGTTGTTCTTAAAAATAAATTTTTAAAAATAAAAAAATGTTTTGAAAAAAGCCATTTGATTGGGGCGTCTTCCTCTTATTATGCATTGAAAATTTGTTTTATAAAAGTAGGTCTCAGAACAAGAACAACATTGTAATAATATACAAAACATTTTTTTTCCATTTCTTTTTTTTTTTTTTGGGTGCGTGTGTGTTTATAGAGTGAGGCCACTGGCCATATCCATCTCTCCTTACAACCCCTCAAATATATATATATATAAGAGAAGAAGAAAAATATAGAAATGTGACATCTTCTGGGGAAGAATCTGAGTGGAAAGGACAACGAAGCTTCGAGCTTCCTTGAAGCAATCTTATTGGTTGTGCAAACGTCAACAACACAACCTAATAGTACATCGTGAACACTGCTGGTTCTTCAAACAGTGATCATGTCAAACCAAAGTTTGAAGCAATATCTAGGGCCAATTTGGATGTGCTTTTGAAAAAAAAAAATCTAAAATAAAATAGTGCTACTTTAATTCAATTGCTGCAGAAAACATGCACTACCTAACAGATTTGATTAGTCCAATATATCTGAATAGGGATATACCACTAATGCAATATCTCAAGTTGTGGAGTGAAATGGCAAATATCGAAGTTCACGTTATTCATTTGGACGTAGTGACGAAAGCCACTCAACATAACAATAGAGGTTCGACTTAGTTTGTTCTTATGGGATGAACATCAATAGAAATTCAGAATTAAAAGAACTAGAGTATAACTAAAGAAAGCTATGAGAAAAATCATCAAACTATACCTTACTCTAAATAATTTTACTGAAATTTTGGTTTTGATGGAGACTAATTATGTCAATTAATCTATGTAGCCCATTCCATTTATTAGATAAGGCTTGAATTTGATTACGATTGTTATTGTTGTTTATCAGGGTTGAACTTTTATGTTAATAAATTTCTTTTTATAATTCATATTTAATATCAAAAAGTGGGTGAATTTGATTCTTTAGCGTTGAAAATATCTCAACAAAAAACTTCTAAATGAATCATGGTCTACCTACTATACTGGACAAGTTGTCCAGAGATATAAAAAAATCTTCTTCCTCACCAACCGGTTCCAAGAAGCTTCAAAAAGGAGGAAGAGAATGGAGTTCCAAGGTGAGAAACGAATTGCAGAAGCTGAATGAGAATGGCAAAGGCACAGCAACTAGTGCTAGGGAGCACTTGGGGCATCAGAAACACCTTTCAATCTCTTGTAGCCATCTTAACCACAATTCTAGTTGTCACCGCCATTTATCTAACACAGGATGGAGTGCAATTGTTTCAAGAGAGGACCATCTCTGCTGACTCGTTATCAAAATGCGACATGTTCTCTGGTAAGTGGGTTTTTGATAACGAATCTTATCCACTGTACAGAGAGCAACAATGCACTTTCATGTCAGATCAGTTGGCATGTGAGAAGTTTGGAAGGAAGGACCTGAGTTACCAGAATTGGAGGTGGAAGCCCCACCAGTGTGACCTACCCAGGTCTCTCTCTCTCTCTCTCTCTCTCTCTCTCTCCTTCCCTTGTGACATTTATGAAAATAGTACTCATTCTTTATAATTATACCTACGTGTATGATATGCTTAATTCATTAAGTTTGGTTATGTTTTTTGAGCTGTGTGGAATGTGGTTCTCTCTATGTTAATAAGGTTCAATGCCACAGCATTGCTTGAAAGGATAAGGAACAAGAGGCTTGTGTTTGTGGGAGACTCACTCAACAGAGGCCAATGGGTTTCAATGGTTTGCCTTGTTGAATCTTCGATGCCCCCAACTGTCAAATCCATGCGCACTGTTGCCAATGGTTCACTGAGCATTTTCAAGGCCAAAGTAAGTCTTCATTATCCTCATAAGCATGACAGGCGTAGAAGTTCTCTCTTTTACAATTAATTGCATGAACACAGAAACAATCTACGTGTAAACGAGCTGTTTCTTGTGGCTCTTCTTTTATATTCTTTTATCGTCTTTCAAATAACAATAGAAAAGCAAGAGGAAAAACACAAATCAGATTAGAGAAGTGTTTGATAAAAAATCAGACAACAATTCACATTTGCAAGGAGTTATGTGGCTAACAGTTGCTTAATTGACACATTCAATCAAGGAATACAACGCAACCATCGAGTTCTACTGGGCCCCATTACTAGTAGAATCAAACTCAGATGATCCTGTGAACCATAAGGTACCAGATCGAACTGTCAGAGCCAAGGCCATCGAAAAGCATGCTAGGTACTGGACTGATGCAGACATTCTGGTGTTCAACACTTTCCTATGGTGGAGAAGGCCCGCAATGAATGTTCTGTAAGTACAATTGACCTAACCATGACTTTATTTGATCAACTTGCAAGTCAACAGCTCCAATTTCCAACCACCATATGATTGTGTCACTGTATTGCATTCATCATGATATGCATATCCCACTCCACTACCAATTTGATTTGAGCATTCACCTATTTTACCTACGTTCAAAGGTGCGATTCAACAAGTGATAGCGATAACTCATCATAACGTCAACTCATTCTAGTTACTGTTATGTCACGCCATGTATCTAGCATTTTTTTTCATTTGATTTTTACTGTGACAATTGAACGAGCAGGTGGGGATCATTTGGAGACCCAGATGGAGTTTACAAGAAGGTAGAAATGGTGCGAGTCTATGAGATGGCTTTGAGGACCTGGTCAGACTGGTTGGAAGTCCATGTTAATTGTAACAAGACACAGTTGTTTTTTGTTAGCATGTCACCAACTCACCAAAGGTATCCTTAGTCGCAAGTCTACAATACTCATCATTAAGAATAGAATTATGATACTTGCATATTAATTTTTTGTGTGTAAATATTACATTATTTTAGTTTTTACATACATTAGGATTTTTTCTGATTACTTTAGAGAGAACCCATTATGTTATGTGTGTTGATTTTATACAGAGCCTAATTCTTATATAAAAAGTGATGCAAGAAAAAAAATCAAAAATATTATTCTTACATTTTAATCTTATACTTTTTTTCATACATTTATCTTGAATAGTAATAAAAAAGAGAGAGAAACTCACATTTTTCTTTTCTTACTCTTCTTTTTTATCATAAAAGATAAGTGTATGAGAAAAGTATAGGATTAAGGTGTAAAAATAATATAGTTAAAAAATTTATACAAAAAAATAAATATAGCTCGCCATTGATATGTGCTAACAATCTATTAGGCTAACTATGCACAACTCAAAAATAGATGGATCTGAATTTTGTATAAAACAAAGAGTAATGTAGTGGTCAGAATTATGAAGTCCCAAAAAATCACAACTATTCTTTTCGTATCATTGATTTGATTGACTTGCAGAGAAATTGTGATTTTTATTACTTCATAATTATGACAATAGCATATTATATAATGGAATTAGTTTCAAGAAAATCTAATTGAACTGTTCAGGAAATTGGAAGATGCTTCGTGCGAATCTGCATATGCCATTACCCATAAACCAAAAAAGAATTAACATAGCAGTGCGTAAGTATATATGGATAGCTCTATAACAACACCAAGATATATAGAATCAATAAAAATATTCAATTTATAATACTAAAAATTGCAGGGCTGAGGAATGGGGAGCAGCCAAGGGTGACAATTGCTACAAAGAAACAGATATTATTGCAGACGAGGGATATTGGGGGAATGGTTCTTGTCCCCATATGATGCGAGTGGTGGAAAAGGTGCTTGAAGATTTGAAAACAAGAGGTTTGAATGTTCAAATGCTCAACATCACACAGCTCTCAGAGTACAGGAAAGAAGGTCACCCTTCTATCTATAGGAAGCAATGGGAACCTCTAAGAGAAGAGCAGATAACAAATCCGAAGAGTTATGCAGATTGCATACATTGGTGCCTCCCTGGGGTGCCTGATACCTGGAATGAGCTCCTTTATGCCTATATTTTCCATCAATGACAGACATTTGACCACGGAAATTAAGTTTGAAAAATAGTATTTTGCATGCCAAGTTGTTCATTTGTTTATCTTTATCTTTTTGTTTTTAGTCTAGTTTTCTCTTATAGGTGGGTTGAGGGGAGTAGAAGTGTAAAGAATTGCCTCTCCTAATCCTCAAAATATCAAATATATATATATGTACTAGTCTCTGTTTCTGTCCTTTTTCGTTTTGGTTTGTCGTCTGTTTTGTTTTATATTAGTTCCTTTCAAAATGGACTCACCCATGAAACATGGATAAGAATAAAACACAGATAAACAAATGTATTTCCCTTTATTTGGTACGGAAAATGCAATTTTCCTTTTCTGATACTCAGTGTACACTGAATACTTCTAAGGTCTAAGATAAAAAGGAGGCCAATGGCAAATTTTGCCCATGATGGAACTCTCCCCACTAAAGGTAATGGAAAGGAGTTCGATCCCCAATTCCGCAATTTCCAATTTGCCAACTATCCAATACCTATAAATAACCCAAAGATAAAAAAAGAGAAAGAAAAAAAGAGGCCAATGGCAAATTTTTCATTCTGCTTGCGCAGACATTTTAAAAAATAACCTCAACCTCCCATAATGTGACCCATAAGAGGAAAATGCAAAGCAATAAACCATAAAATAGCCTCATTAACTTGAAATCAATATCTGTTTAAAAGTAGGGTGACAACAAAAAGAAGAGGCAAAAGTTAAAACTAAAACCAATATTTGACTTGTGGCGAT
Organism: Castanospermum australe; assembly: GCA_019955255.1. NCBI lineage: Eukaryota > Viridiplantae > Streptophyta > Magnoliopsida > Fabales > Fabaceae > Castanospermum > Castanospermum australe. Next base: position 135,669 of record NSJW01000324.1, on the reverse strand, counting down.
GAGAAAAGTGCCCAATGCAGCTGTAAAATGCCAGGCATAGCATTTGTTCTATTGGCCTGAATCCCCATATGCCATAACCACGGACTTGGATCCTCTTACCACAAGAAAAATCCTTATTTCTGCCCAAAGCTCTCTTCGAAATGCTTTGTAAGCTAACTAGGAATTCCATATGTATAAACTAAGAAAATTGCCTGACAGGCTGATATGTTGATTTTATAGCCTTAATGCAAATAACAATTACAAGGAACGAAAAATCAGGGTAAACCAAAATGCAATAAATGGGACGCAAATATCAATGGTCTGCCTTGAAATTCGAAATACAGAGCCATTAGCATTACCAGCATACGAATTGTTCAAAAGTTTGAAATGTATTTGGGCCACTGTCTACCATCTATTCCAAAAACACCGGAAATGCATAGCATTGGCATAATTAAACTGCATCAGCCACGGAACAGCAAGCTAGGCAGTGTCTGTTGCTGGTTGGGTCACCCCAAACTTCACCAACAGCTTAGTCAGGGATTCGGGGGAGCAAACTTGATACTTGACTTTTCCAGAGGGTGACAGGAAAACCTCTGCAAGTTCAAGCTTATCTGAGGTCAGACTTGTGCTGTCCATTGTTTTACTTAGTACCTTCAATGCAAGTTGCACTGCTTCTTCCCTTGTGATATCATCCTTGTAGTCCTGTTTCAGCATTGACTGTGCCGCCTGGTTATTTGCACCAATAGCTGCAGCTTTCCAACCAGCATAATTTCCACTGGGGTCACTCATGTAGAGTTGAAAGCCAAAATTTTTGTCCCATCCTGCAAACAGGAATGAGACTCCGAATGGCCGAAGACCACCAAATTGTGTGTACCCTTGCTTAGTATCACAAAGAGATTGAACTAACTGCTCAACAGGCATGGGCTCTTGATAGGCATATGTGTAGCGCTGTGCTTGGACCCTAGCTGTATTGATTAGAATGTTGGCGTCAGACATTATCCCAGCTACAGCACATGCAACATGATCGTCAATCTTGTACATTTTCTCAGTGGAAGTTGAGGTTTGCAGCAGCTTGGATGTGACCTTCTTTTCACCAACCAGAACAACCCCATCTTTTGATAAGATCCCTATTGCAGTACCAGCATTCCCAATGGCCTCCATTGCATACTCCACTTGGTAAAGACGTCCTTCAGGGGAGAAGATTGTTGTACGGCTATCATACCTTCGGGACATATTAATCTCTGACTTCTAATTCAAAGCAAAGACAGAAAAAGAAAGGAATCAATAATATATTTCTTAGTTAACAAAAATTAAATGAAAAGAATAAACCTTTTAATATTTTTACCTCTACATTCCTGCACGCTCAACAAACAATTATAAACTATAAAAGATCAGAGTAGCCGCTATGGCCACAATTCAGCCTGCAACAAGCTGTGATGGCGACCACGATGGCCGCAACTCATATATGGGATGCAATGAGCTACCTGTAGCGGCGGAGGTCCGCTCTGCTCCGCTCCGACGCAATAATGGCCACTCCAGCCGCTAATGACAACCCTGGTGGGTTTACTTCAGTTTATGGCCCCACACACCCTGCAATGAGGTCTTCCTTTTGGGAGGAGCTTTCGGCTGTGTACATCATCTACAGCCCTTGGTGGTGTTTAGGGAATTTGGTGAGTTGGGATGGTGGCCTTGGGGTAGGGAATTTGTTTTCTAAAAACACTTCCCTTGTGGCTAAATGGTTGTGGCATTTTCCTTTGGAACTTCAACCTTTCGTAAAGACTAAAGAGTGATAAAGAGCAAATATGGCTTCATAAGAATAGTTGTGATGCCAAGATGGAAGTCAACCCAACCCATGTGAGTCCATGGAAGTTCATTTCTCATGTATGTCCCTCTTTCTCTCCTTTATTTTCTCTTCAAGTGGGGGATGGCTCTTGAATTCAGTCGTGAGGGATTTGAGATTGGGGAAATTTCCTTTTTGACCTTTTTCCGCCACCTATATAGATTGTCTTCCTTTCATAATGCTCCTATTTCTCAGTTTTTTCCTCTTCAACATTCTCAGGTTTGTTGGAGTTCCTTGGGTTCTTCTGGATCTTTCACTTGTAAATCTTTCTCTCATTTTCTAAGCCAGAATCCTTACACCTACTCTGACTACTTTCTGGAAGGTTAAAGCTCCCACTAAGGTCAAGGTTTTTGTCTGGCCAATGATACTGAATAGCTTTTCTATGTGTTGCGTGTTAGAAGAGTTCAGAAACTGCTATTCATATTTTTTGCATTGTGAGTTTGCTAGAGTGTTGTTTGAAGGATAAGCACCCACCCTTGTTAATACTCACACCCAATAAGTGATGCTGCAGGGACACCCCAGCTACAAAACAGGTCAACCCTCTACATGATGGTATGGACAAGCATCAAGCTCTTTAACTATGAAAAGAAAAGCACTTTTAAGCAGAGAACGGAAAGACGTGTTTTGAAAGGCAGGTAAAACATCATGAAGCTTCCGAGTTCAATATTAATGTGCATGAGTTTCCCATGGACATACCAAATGGACGTCCCCTGGAATCTTATAAACTGTCAAATCGCCAGTGATCCCAAGTTCCCAACAAGTTCTAATAAAGGTATAGTTATCAGCTAAAAGTATTGAATGATTGTCCAAATCACTGAAAAGATTTTATGGCCCTCACCAGCAAATTAAAGGGATAGTGACCACAATAGGACTTCCACAAAATCAGATTTACCAAACCTCTGCTGGATGCCAGTATTATTCAATCTCAATCACAAATTTAAGGGGATTTGAATTCAATATAACAAGCACCATTTCTGTGTAAAGCAATTCAGAAGCAGAGGCCAACTCTTGACAAAGAAATTAATTACGTGGAACTTGTTATAATCAGATATACAAACCAGTGGACAGTGAGTAAGGAATAAGGATTCAGTAGAGTTCCTACATCACTGACTAAACAAGTAACAACAAAGCTAAGGCATTAGAATACCAGAGAAACTTCCCTAAGTTTAAAAATACACTAGCTCCAATATTGGGTTAATTAACAATCTTTTAGTCTATTGGAATTTGAGCTATGCAACAACGCATCCCCTACCATATCCTAACAGATTTTGAACCAAGGACCTCCATATTGGTCTATCACTGCTCAATATAACTACTAACTCCTAAGAACCAATAATCCAAGCTTTAGCAGGCTGAAATAAAGAAAGGCCTGCTAGAGCAGCACAGCGGCAGGTTCAGTGATCTAGCTAAAAGGTCACAAACAACTCTGACCTGTGTATCATTTGAACTAAGCATCATAGAAAGGGTCGCGGGATTTGCCAACTATAGCAAGAATACATGGCACATCAGACATTCAACATTTCTACTTTTAACATATACCCCCTCATGGACTGAAACGTGTGTGTGTGTGTGAGAGAGAGAGAGAGAGAGAGACAACAGGAGTGAAAAACTCTACTTATACCTTTAATACAGAACACAACTCACAGAAAGGTATGGGCGATCACAGGTTTGGATTAATTTGGGTTTGAGGAATTTCACAACCCAAACCGACCAACCATGGTTAGATTGGGTTGAAGGAAAAAAAAAAAAAAATTCCCTCAAACCCAAACCAATCTTGAGTGAGGTTGATCAGGTTTGCCTTGTTTTACTTTTAGAAAAATACAACAATAGGGAAAGCTATATAAAGCTAGGCGATCAAAGCAGATAATAAAATAAACATCAAACTTGATTAACAAAAGCAAATTTCAGACCAGACAAATCAAGAACTGCATCAGAAAATTATACAAGTCAATCTGACAGAAATAATATCCATGTAATTATCTTCCATAAATTGCTAAGATCAATTCAAGGTTTTAAGACCTTTAGAAAGCTAATAAATTCCAATGTAACATAACAAAGCCCTCAGATTCAACTAATATGGCTGAACCACTCAAAATGGATCAGAGATCCGAAGTGAAGAATACAAATTTAGATCAAAAGAGTCTCCCATATCTACAACATTTCGAGAAATAAAATTACCAACCATGTTCGATAAAACCAATTATTCAACCTCTTTGACAGAGAGCTAGGGCACCGAGTGACACTCAAAATCCACCAGACCAGCAACCGAGAATATGATAACACAATAAGAGAGAGAGAGAGAGAGAGAGAGAGAAATTGTAATTTTAACAGAGAAATAAGCAAAAAAGTAAAAATCACCGGAACTGGAGCAGACAGCGACTGAAGATCGGGGGAAAGCGGTGCAGAAGGTGACGGCAAGCGGAGGACAGCGCTGTGGAGAGAGAACTAGGGCACCGAGTGTTGAAGTTGCGAATGAAAGAAGTGTGACTGTGGAATGGGGGCTGGGAAGAGGGGATGGTAGAACGCACCGTTTTGGTTTTTTTTTTTTTCTTTTTGTCCACGCATCGTTTTGGTTTGGAAAAGACGAAAAGTTATGGGAGATTCGCCATTTGCGAAATCTTGTAGCCCAAGTTAAAAACAATAGTTAATGAATCCATATTTATTTTATAAAGACTTGATAAATGACGGTTTAAAATGTTTATAAAAAAAATGATGGTTTAAAATTTTTTAAAAACGAAATCATTAACCAAATTATTTTTTTAAGAATCATGACCAAATTATAATATAGTTGTTCCGTTGAAAATTCAATGTCTGTTATGAGTTTGTTTATTAAAAAAATCAAATTTAAAAGAATAATGATACTTATTTATACTTATATTTGCATATTTTTAGCATATTTTTTCAAAATTTAATAATATCCTTGGTTTCATTATAATTTTATAATCATCTAAATATAAATTGTGCACCTATTTTGCATAATATGTGCAACCTATCAATTTAAAAAAAAAAACATATATCCATCAAATTTTATGATTTTTAAAATTATATGGTAAAAATATTTTCAATTCAATTTTTATGTTAATCAAAATTAAATTTATTTTTTGAGATTTTAAGAAAATAATTAAGATTGTCAAATTCAATTGAGTAAACTTGAAAAGGTTTTATTTAACCACCATCATTGACTTAAAGAATTAATTTCAAAGCAATAACTATGGAACTGTCTTAGTCAAAGACAAAAAAATTTAATTAAATATATTGCACAACTAAAATGTACAAAGAGTAATTTTCAAATGTTCTAAATTTCTAAATAAAATGGGAATTTTAAATTCTATTTTTATTGTTATTTTGTTGTGACACTCTCAAGTGAAGATGACAATAAAATATGTAATAAGTACTTAGACATTTTTAAAATATGTAAATAAATTCTTTCTTAATAAATAACTTATTATATACCTTGTATGTATTTTTTAAATTTTTAAAAAATTGAATGCATACACTTTGGACACCCTCACTTTTACTTTAGTATTTTGACAATTTAATGTTTTTACTCGCATGCTTAAGTACCCACTCACACATTAGATTTATATTATATAGGTTTTTTTTCCTATAAAAGTATCATCAAACCAATTTTTGCGTTAAAAAAATTAAATATCTCCTTAAATTATCTTTAAGGTACACACTTCATATTCACACCTTTCACTAATTACTATTAATTATAATTTCTTAAGTTGTCCTCAAATAAATGTTAATAGATAAATAAAAGTATAACTAATTAAAGTTCGATTTGAACAAAAAATATTTAATTGAGAAAATTTTAAAAAATTGCAATGAAAAATAATTAGTAGTAATGTAAACTGGCAATTGGGAGTGCCATAATCCCATCCTTAAAATGAATTTGTTAAAATGTATATATTGCTTTCAAAAATGTAAAAACCAATGAGAAAATGATAATAACACCCAAAATCAAATGACAACCTGAGCAAAGCTGTCAAAACTACATAATATGAGAAGTGTTTTCGGGTCTGATCAAATTATCAAAGGAAAGAGATAAATCATCCCCATATCCAAAACAAAAACTCTTCCTTCATACTCTCATAGTCCCATTCATATTTATTCAGTATTATTCTCACCCATACCCACATGTGAGTAGGGTAAATAAATCAGATAAATGGGTGACACATACCCATTTACATCCCTAGAAAGGAAGGAACAAAGAAACAAACACAACACAAGAGCATAAGCTGCATGCCACAAAGGAATCAAGTTATTCAACCAGATAATAATCTACCTCATCATGTACATGTCGAAAACACCAATCCAACCAGTATAGTTTAGACCTAGAAGGAGAAGATCGATTTCCTTCAAGAGAGAGGCATTTGACCAGTTCATTATTCATTGAGTACACTATGCATACTGGAGCTTGGCGATCAATGTAATATATAGAGATGCTGTCATATCCCCACCTGCCTGGGTTGCTCAATGCATAGCACTTTGTGGACACACCCAAAAATAATGCAACATCTCCCAAAGTTTTCCATCCTGACCCAATCCATGCTTGAGAAGTCTATCTTGCAAACATGCAATTGTTTGGCGGGACGAAAATGAACCACTAAGAGCTGCCCATTGGTACTAACCAACTTAATGTCGCAGGAAGAGAAACTCGGGGTATTGTTGAGTTGCAGAAATTTCAAACTAGGAGCATTCAGGCTCAACACCCCTATCTTGGCCTTGTTAGTGATAGCGTATAAAGTGTGGTGTAGAACCACAACGTCCACCACCTTCCAAGGATTTCCCCATTTCGAATAAATTTCCCAGCAGGAATTTCTGGATTGATAGATATGAAAATTGTAGGACCTTGTACTCAGAGCCGCTATGATAAATTCTTCTGAACCTTTGGCAAAAGCAAGAAGGACACATATATATATCTATGAACTTACCTTGGAGGGGTGACCCATCGATTTTCTTCTTTGTTCTTGTAAAAGGATTCATTAGCAAAAGCGTATTATTAGCATCTGCCATGATCACATATCCATTAGAAAACCCAGCACAGGATAACCCCCAAAAGTAATCCAGTTCAGTGTTATGTATTTTTTCTTCAGATATGCTAATCAAAGAACAAGCTCTCTTCGCATATGATGAAGTTTGAATAACTTATGGTGCTTGGGATGCCATGAAATCTCCCCACTAACTTACAAAAAACTTCCTCCAAGAAAGGCAAACTCCACCAACTTGAAAGAGGTCATCAAATTCTAGTTTCTTGGAAATGATACCAAGCACATCCCAAGGAACACCATGGTTCTCCATAGCCCTTTTCATCATTCCCCCTACATATCACAAAAACAACGATAGGTAATTCCCAACTTCAGTAAATGGAAAGCATACTGATACGAACCTTGGGAGAACCACACCCCCAAAGCTAGCTATTGAGGTAGGAGAGCCCAAGGCCATATAAACCTCACATCAGAATCCCATACTTCCAATGTGGGACTCAAGTCCCATACCTTGCAATTGGGTCATAACACATACATTTAAATTTTTTCATTTATCAGATAACAAAATTGGAAATGAGGAAATACAGAAAGATTCCTTTCCCCACTTTTCCCAAAACAGTAGTTCAATCCAAAAATTAATACAACTATGTACCATCCTCATTTTGAAAATGTGAATTTACTGTGTTCCCCTTTTCATGACCATACCTCCATAGAGTAATTAACAGATATCCATTTTCATCGTCACTTGGAGAATTAGCATTCTAACTGAAAGCATAAAATAATAACCATAGACATGGCAATGCACTGACCCCACTCCATAAAAGAAAGGAAAAAAGGAAGGGAAGAAAAGAAACAGGAAAAGGCAAATAGTGAGGGAGAAACATTTCTATGTTATTCTTCTGTAGTGGTGTGAGAAAACAAATCTATCAGGCATACAATTTCAGTATGATAAATAGAAATTACAGATTAAATCTTAAATCCAAAAGTCTCAGCCACTAGAATACTAATGAAACTGAAAATAGAAATAGTGGGTGCAGTTCAGATAAACAAATATATCAGGTATACAATTTCAGTATGATAAAATAGAAATTACAGATTAGATCTTAAATCCAAAAGTCTCACTGTCACTAGAATACAAATGAAACTGAAAATAGAAATAGTGGGTCCAGTACTCAGGTAAACAATAGAGTGGAATTGTTGAAGGGATAAAGATAAACGACTAAAACCATTTAGCCTATCAAGAAACTAAGGTATATGAATCACCTGCAAACTGAAAAAGGTTTTGGTCGGAAGAACGGATGAAGTACAATGGTGAACATATTTATGATATTAAGCATTTCTTTTTCTTAACTTTCAATTTCCTCAGGTAGCTTCACAATGAGGCTGGCCGTGAGTAAATATTTAAGTCAAACCAACACTGAATCTACTTAACACAACATTACCACTTGCCAACAAGAGAAAATCGTTTCTAATGGTTCATAAATGTTGAGTGCTCTTGAAAAGGTCTAAGTTGGTCACTTAATTGATTGAAAAATGGGTCTTGAATACAACAGAGAATGAGCTCAATATATGCTAGTTTCAGCTTGAGTTCTGACAGAGCACAGTTAACAATTTAGATAAAGCCCCTCTAAAAAGTTGACAATTTTGTCAGAGTATAGTCTGAACCACAGATGAAGTATCCCTCCCAAGCCCCCCTCCAAAAGGTCACAAAAGGTAAAATAACCCAAGATATCCTCCTTGCTTAAAAGAAGCAAAATCATTTTACTACAAAGAAAAAACATATCAAAAACACTTCAGACATTTCTGACGCTTTTCAATAAGCAAGATGGATTTTATGGTGAGTTCTCATCCACATTCTTAACATGTTATTTGCAGCTACAAACACACATCGTGCTCGCAGACATGCTATAGTGCATGGACTGGAACAAAAAATAGTATTATTGCCTAAACCAAATGAAAAATAAAATAGAATGTAGGCAGTAGTTTGGATAGATGCATTAAACATAAGACTATACTCCATTAGCTTCATTATCCTACAAATTCCAATATCAAAAACGAGAAAATTGAAGCATTGAGAAACAAGGGAGAAGAACAGAGTGAGAAGCGAACTAATTCTGGTTATAGTTTGTGGCAGCAGGAGTTAGGTTCCAAAGCTTGTGAACTTTAGGGATAGGGATTCTAGAACTGATTATGTGAAAACACCTAGCATGATCGTGCACCTTAACAATATACTCAAACAAGTTTTTGGGATTCACGCTCTTTCTTTGCGAAAACAACATGAAATTACCAGCATAGTACTTACATGAGAATAAAACAGTTCTTCAAAATTAAACTAGTACTAGTACAAACAATGTGCTTAGTTGAGAAGGCAGTAATAACTTTGTAATTTTTAAGCCTACAGTCAATAGCCTAGGCCAGCCTAAAAGAGAGTTCTAGGCTTATGCTGGCTGCTATCACCAGTGCAGGCCATGGGTTGGCAAGAGTTTAGGCCAGACACCATCCCCTGTTGCACCACCATACAAGTTCAGCAAGGATCAGCATCTGCCCTTTTTAATACCCACATCAAATAAGAGATGCTGCAGGAACACCCCAGCTACAAAACAGGTCAACCCTCTACATGATGGTATGGAGTATGGACAAGCATCAAGCTCTTAACCTATGAAAAGAAAATCAAATTTAAGTTGAAAACGGAAAGACAAGTTTTGAAGGGCAGGAAAAGCAGTATGAAGCTTCGGAGGTTAATATTAGTGTGCATGAGTTTCCCATGGACATAAAATGGAAAACGCTTGAAACATTAAATTTCAATTAAATATCTAGTTCAATTAAATATCTAGTTAACTTGTGAAACTTTAATCAGACCCAAGTTCCCATTAACTTGTTTATTTGTCTCAGAAAAAATTGGTGGGAGGCACAAGAAGAACCTTGAAAACTTCCAACATTTCAAACAAACATGAAAACATTTTTCACTTTGAAAATTTAACTAAGATATCAAATAGGGCAAAAGAAATCTTCATGGGGATGACAAACAGAAGATTTTAATAGTTCAGATACTTCATTGAGGACACATATACAGACAGACCACAGCAAACCTGATGAATACAACATAAAAAATAACAAAATTAAAAGATGGGTACATAGGCATATGAAATCATACCTGGTGATGAGGATGGCGACAGGTCCTTAGAACTATTATAGTGGGTAGCACCTTCTTCATCACTTCCTCGCTGCATTCTCTATTTTCTTTTCACTCACATTCTCTCCATGTCTCTCTCTCTCTCTGTTTCTATATGATTGGGCTCATGACCCTTGCATAAAGAGGACATATTTGACAATGCCATACAAGATAAACACGTCAACTCTCATTCACCATTGGTCATCTTATGGCCAAATACTGCAAATTTTAAAATTAGGAAATGTGAATATATTTGACAATTTCGTAAAAGTGAAGGCTGACATGTCAAATTTCATTGACCAGTGGTTCCTTGTGTTTGAATATTGCAAATTTTAAAATTTACAAACATGAACATATTTGACATTGTCATAAAAGCGAAGACTAACACATCAAATTCAGTGATGTCTCGAGGCGGATGATGCATCCCCCTAGACACCTATGATGCACGGATACATGTACGAGCATTGAATGACAATGGTATGGGAATCGTATACAACAACAGTACAAGTATCAAATACGACACTAGTACGATACGGGGATATGACATTTCTTAATAAATTAGGATACGGGTATGGCAGTATACGACATAACATATATATATATATATATATAAATAATTATATATATCATCTCATAAAACATTAAAAAAAAAATGAAACCATGATAAGACATCATAAGTTTTTTATTAAAAAAAAAGTTAATATAATTCTTATTATATCTCACCCGTATTGGCACAAAATTTCAAAAATAAAAAATTAAAATTTAGAAGATGTAGGTTAGCATTATTTGAAGGTGTCCGAGAAGTATCTGATACAGATACATACCCATCACTGGCACGAAAACCATTTTAGAATATCCACACTTCCTTGATAGGTGCTAAGGCAAGGCAGCAGATAGTCTCAACACCTCAAGTGACCTGAGGTAGGGCGAGTTGCATGATGTGGCCACTTCATGCTGATGCGCCTGCATCATGTAACTTTGGCAAAATGACTCATTTATCCTCACTTAAAACAATTAATAGCCAAAGGGTATCTAATCTAAAGCGGTTTTTCAGTTAAATACCATCATCTGAACAGAAAACAACCAGGAAATCCCAGGAAGACCCAAAAAAAAAAAAACTAGATCATCAAATACCATCAGCTACATGGGTGAGGGTCAAGACCAAGACAATTGTTTGTGTACAAAAGCTGAAGGCAAATAGAACTGGCAGAGAAGCTGCCAATTATAGCATCTTATTGAGTATTATTGTATTCCATGCTCGTGTTCATAGATTTTCTCCCTTTTTCCTCCTATCTTTGCCACTGTTATACTCTGTTTTGTAATTATACCCTGTTGGTGTCCTTTGATGTGTGTCACAGCCTCCTCCCAATGTTTATTTGATTGTGTTTACCCAAATCTTTTAGTGTTTAGAACATATAGATGGCAACACAAGAGGAATCATAAGTTGCTAAAAACAACCACATTACTTCAATTATGTGGCCCATCACCTCTCTGCATCAAAGTAATGCAGTTTGCAGGCTGGCCGCATCAACCTGCTTTTTGCCTCATGACAACACTGGTAAAATCACATTCACCATTAGTCAGCTTCTGTCTGAATATTGCAATTTTTACAATTGGGGTATACCCAATGAAATTACATTACTTAGTTTATGAAGATTAAAAGAATATATTTATCATCAGGTCCTGTTTAGCTCAATGAGAAATTTAATTTTAATACATGTGCAATTCAATTTTTTTAATTTGAAAGAACAATTCAACCCTTATGTTGAGTGAAAGTCAGGTTTCCAAAGTTTAGCCTAAAAACTAAAAAGTTATTAACATTACTCCACTGCCTTGGTTGCCCACTTGCCCATCGCAAGAATAACAATGCCCCAACCAGTAATGCATGTTTCTTGCTTGACACTTGACAGTATCTATTGTTATCCTAGAAAAGGACTTAAAATGCTCAAGGGTATAAAAAATAAGTGATTAATTAAACAAATGTGAAAAAATGTTTCTGTATGGAGACTTATCATGACAATTTAGATAACTAATCAGTAACAAATTAAAAAAAAAATAATGATTTAAGTCTTTTTCTTTTCAAATATTTTTATTTGAAGACAAATAGTGGGATTAGGATTGGTTGTTGTACAGGCTTTGGATACAATTTATCTTACAACATATGTGAGTAAAAAGGATGGCCCAAGGCACCAGGGTCTAGGGAGGGTCAGATTTACACAGCCTTACCCTGGTGAGGTGAGCAGAGAGGCTGTTTCAGCATTAGAACTTGTGACCACTAAGTCACAAGGAAAGAACCTTATCGTAGCGTCAAGGCTCACCTAGTGAGTATCAAATTTAGATTACATCTTTGTAATTATCAACATAAAGTACATAAACAAATTCCATAAGAAATCAATTGGTAATGTATAACTATGAAATTTGATAAGAGTATAAATATTATTAAATGCATAACAAAATCAAGCCAATGGAATTTTTCTTTTAAACAAATTGCTCACATTTTTAAGTTTGTTAGCTAAACACAATACCAATGGAAACCTTACTACAGAATATACAATTTAGAACACCAGAATTTCATGTGTAAACTAAATCATAATTAATTCTAGTCAACAAGAAAAAGGTTACTAGTTACTTTACTAGCATTGAAGTGTGATTGCATAAGTATAGTGGCGGAGCTCGAGGAAAATGTTTGAGGGGGCCAAAATGAATAGTATATTAATTGCAAAGGACAGACAAAAAAGAAAAGAACAATTACAACAAATATAGTCTTTCAAGAAACATCTATGTGCTTATCTTATTATAGATTGATTTTAACTTATAAATTTTCCACATGTGAGTTTCTATGTTGATTCTTTATAATTGATTGTTTGCTATTATCTTCACAAGCAAAAAAATCATAAAGTTGAAGAGAAAAACTTAATGTCCTGCCATCCAAATTAATATAAACTACTAGATATAGAAGTACGAGATCCATTTATAGATAACTCAACACAAATGATATAAAAAAAAAATTAAGAAAATGAAAACTAGAAAGCATACAATTTCTACATCCATCTTTTGGGGGGTCATATGATATTATTTTCATATATTTCTAAAGGTTTTTAAAAATTTTGGGGGGGAGCCATCACAACTAAGATCCGCCGGTGCATAAGTAGAAAGGTTTTCACCAGCCAAGCTCTATTTGATAATCTGACGCAGCAAGTTCGATTTTTTTCTCTTATTTTTGAGGGGGAAGGGTTGGGAATAAAAACAACGCATAAATATGTAAATAAGCTAGACATTCCTTGGTTATAAGACCTCAATGCATGTGAACATAAATCACCAAATCACACAGGGAGGATCAACTACTATTAAACTGCTGTCAGCAAGTGATGATGCACAAACAAATTACACTTAATGAAACCACCCAACATTGTCCAGCCATTCCTTCCAAGCTATAAATTTCGTTACTCTAAAATTTCTGCCTTTTTAAGTGCAACTAAACAATATGACTAAATGCAAATGAAAACAGAATATAACTTTAAGAAGCGTGATTTGCAATAATAAAAGGAGTGTTACTTGTTAGTAATGAGCAAGCCTACTTCATTCCGGGCTTTCCACAAACACATGGTATGTGCCAAATCCCACATGAAATGAAGGAAACTCATTCCCAACATAAATGGTCAATGAAAGTGCATACCTACTTATAATGCAACTTTTGAAATTTAGGGAAAAAAAAAACATATACAATGAAGTTATAGAGGGTTCACTCTGGATTCCAGGTTCGGCCATTCCAAAACGGTGGAAAGCGGAAACAGAGTTCATAGTAGTTCGTGCACACGCGGGAGAAGGAAAACCCCATCTCGGAATTGAATCGAAAGCCAGCAGATTTCTGAGGCATGGTGGTGGAAACAGCAAAACGAAGACCCACGAACGTCGACGATCACTGCTCCTCTGAAATCTGAATGCACAGCTTGGGTTTAAACCAGCCCACTAGTTACTAGTTGGTGAGTAAAAATAAAATAGAATCATTTTCAAGTTACAACAACAACAATAAAAACAACAAATAGAACAAGTTTAAGAAAAAATTTATTGGTTTCTAAAAGAAAATAGTTTTAAGATTATAAAAAACAATTGATTTAAACTACTTAAATTTTATTAAATTTGTTGAGTTAGTCCTTTTCAAATAATTTAAAGCAAGAAATTTTATTTCAAAGGTTAAAAAATGCTTGGCTGGCTTACTGACTCTAGATTTATATTTCTCAACTCCTTTTGGTGATGTTGCTCTTGATGATGATATGTGCACAATTGAAGAGTTAAAATGCTCCTCAACATAAACATGACTCAATGAAATTCATATATTGACTTAGGAAGCAGATGATATTATTTTCAATACAAAATGAGACTCTTGCTACATATTCTTATATTAGAAGTTTGGAATCGGTTATCGGTTTTAATTTAAAAAACATTTATTTAAAGATCAATTAATAATATTATTATTTTGACATTGACTCATAAATTAATTCTAACTTGATTAACACATGATGAGGAAAGTTACAAATCATAGAATTTGTGACTAAGCTTTAAATTTTTTGTTATTACTGATTTTTCAAAATTAAATCTCACATTCATTGTAAAAAGGAATGGAGGAAGTAATACGGTTGCCCATCATCACTAATAAATAATTTTATTATCAATATTTTTAATAATGATAACTTATGAAGATACATGTATCCAAATAAATAAATAAATATATATATACACACACACGCATATATATACATCATAGTAACTCTTATATAGAAAAGAACTATAATTTAAAATTTTAATGGTATGTCAATATAAAATTCAAAATTAAATTAATATATTTTGTTGGGTGAAAAATTAGTATATATTTTTAAATATAAAATTTTTGTTAGTTGCTCCTTCTGTTTTTTTAATTTTTCATTTAAGATACTTAAACAAATATTAAAGAATTCATTAAATGATATCATTCATAAGAAAACAATAATCATATTTAACTAAAATGCTCTTTTATTATAAAAACTCAAAATATTATTATTTACACCATCATCTCTCTCATTTTATTAATAGCAAGATAAAGTTAAAAAATAATTAATACTTTCTTAACTTTTTAAAATAATAAATAAAATAAAATAAAATAAATTTATTCTAAAAAAATGACGAATATAAAAGAACAGAAGGAGTGGTAATTATTTAATGACTTCTATTAATAAAAACTACTTCTTTCCTTCCTTTTTATATGTTGTCATTTAAAAAAAAATTGTTTCATTTTATCTGTTATTTTAAAAATTAATAAATTATTAATTATTTTTTAATTTTATTATTATTATTAGTGAATCAAAAAAGAATAAATAGAATAAATAATAATATTTTGAGTATTTTAATAAAATAATAGTTAGTAAAAAATAATTATTTTTTTATAAATGAAAATATTTAAATTTTTTATTAATCTTTGTATAAATATCTTAAATAATAAATAAAAAATAATTAAAAGTATATTAACGAAAAGAGACTTCTCACTTTGTGGATTTAAGGAAAGATCAATTATATATTAACAAATTTAGTATCTCATTATTTACAAGGTATTAGCGTAGTGGAAGTGAGATAAACTCTTAGACATATCAATTATGGAATGGTTTAAATGAGGTCAAACTTTGTGAAATACTCTGCTTCACATTAAAAAAATTTTAGTATCCCATTAATTACATAATAAATTATTTATTTTATGTGACATATATTTTTAATTATATAATCAATTATTTTTATTTTAATATATCTTTTATGTGATATTTTGAAAATTTAAATATAATTTATTATAATAAAAAATTATTACACTATAATTTAATTATATTTTGACATATCATTAGTAATATTTAATTATGGTAATAACTATTTAAAAATGATCAAAAGACTGATTCTTTACTAAATAAATGTGCAAAGAAAAAAAAATCCTTCCTCTTCTGCATTCATATGACTAACGAAAAATCGTTTTATTGGTATGAATTGAATCAGCCCTACTTATTTAGCCTAAAATTTTGTTTGATATAGGCCATATTTTTATAAGTTTGAAAAAGAATAAATATATTTTTTAACTTTTTAAATTTATAATATTATTATTTTAATTATATTAAAAAATTTAATATTAATTTAACCTTAAATCATGAAACTAACATTAAATTTTTTTTTCTGCACGAATATCAACTAAAAAAACATATAAAGAAAAAACTATTTTTTATTTATTTTCTCTTTTCTTTATTTATTTTCTCTCATTTTCTCTACACGTTCAAAGATAATATGAATTTATTTTCTTCACCTCTGTGACAAACCTCCACACACGACATAGAATTATTCTTTCCAACAATTCCCAAATTTTGGTTCTAGCCAAGGTCAAACTTCAAAGTGCTTCTCATCTAACAAAAAACACGAAAAAAAAAAGTGTTCCACTTCCAGCGGCCATATTCCCCCCAACCGCCATCACAACACATGACGGGGAAACGATCCAGCTAATGATGACACGAGACGACGAATGCCTTGTCCTATTCCTATTACTATAATCAAATAGATGAAGGGGTTGCAACACTGGTAGAGCACTGAATCATCGTTTAAATCAAATTTCCGAGCTAGTGTTCATCTGGTTTTCATGTTCCTGTCGATGGTCTGCTTTTTCAAGTTTCAGGCACAGCCACGATTTCGTTTCTTTCGAGGGTAAATCACGGCCAACGCCATGCAGAGGTGGAGCAGAAAGAAAGCCCATTTTCCTTTGCTTGTGCTTTTCGTCCTGGTCTTCATAGTGTTCTCAACCCTCCACAGTGAACCCAGCATTCAACAAATTCATGAAAACCCAGATCACGTTCATAATCATCAAGAAGCTTCACCAACTTATGTCAAACCCAACCTTTCTGGTAACCTGAAGCGAGCTCCAGGTATGGCTGTTCACAACTCGCTCCCGCTTCATTGAAAGCTTTCTGGGTTTCTCGTCAATTTCTTTTTTTTTTTTTTCTGTCTTTTATTTGTGCTTTCTCTTTGACCTGTTGGAATGGGTTTAAGTGGGTTTATTGGATTTTAGAGGTTTTGGATAGATTCAGCAGATGCAACTCCACCATAGAGTATAGTGGCCGGAAAATTGCGTGGTTTGGCCGTTCTCAGCATTCCGGTCACCGGAGAGTGAGTTCCGAAAGCTGCAATGTTTTCTCGGGCAAATGGGTTTTTGATAATGCTTCATATCCACTGTACAATGAGTCGGATTGCCCTTACATGTCGGACCAATTGGCCTGTCACAAGCATGGACGGTCTGATTTGGGGTACCAACACTGGAGGTGGCAACCACATAACTGCAATTTGAAGAGGTACTTTTCTTTCTCTGCTTTGTTTTCCTGTGAGCACAGTCACGTTATGGTTTTGTTGGTGGCATTAGATTGAATGCCCGAATTCAAAGTTTCGAGTTTATCATACTTTTGTGAAGTTGATGTATCACCAACTCCAAGATTGAATTTTGTAGAGTTCCAAGTAGAATAACATTTGTAAGTTGTTACCGTGGAATTGAAGTTGCAAAAATTAATTTATCTGCTGCCTAATGCAGCATCAGAAATGGGTTGTAGAAATGGTAATAAACTTTGTGATAAAGTATGTTCTTTTTGGTAGGCTTCACTGATTACTTGTCTAAAACAGATGGAGTGTGATAGAAATGTGGGAGAAGTTGAGAGGTAAAAGGCTAATGTTTGTTGGGGATTCACTAAACAGAGGGCAATGGATATCTCTGGTATGCTTGTTACAGTCAGTAATTCCGGCTGATAAGAGATCAATGTCACCAAATGCCCCACTGACTATTTTTAGAGCAGAGGTAAGCAAGAACCCTATACTGGAAGATGTTGTATGATGGTTTTTTTTCCCCTGTAGTTACCTGTACTGTATGTGCCTTCATCCAGTACTCCACAGTATTTCTTAATAGACATTTAAATTGTATGCTATCCGATGTTCTAAGAATTTGGGTTGATGTGGTTTGCCCGCCCATTACTAGTGCCACTGTCTAAAAATCTCATTACCTTTGCACTGCTATTTTTGTGCCAATTTCTAGGAGTACAATGCAACGGTGGAATTCCTCTGGGCTCCTCTTCTTGTTGAATCTAATTCTGATGATCCAGTAAATCACAGATTAGATGAGCGGATAATTCGGCCTGATTCAGTTCTTAAGCATGCATCACAGTGGGAGCATGCTGATATACTTGTTTTTAACACATACTTGTGGTGGAGACAAGGCCCAGTCAAGCTGTTGTCTGTATCAGTTCATCAATATATCTGGATTTAAAAGGGAAAATTTTTCTATTCATTCTGATTGTATCTTGTAATTTGTACTTTTGCAGATGGACTACTGAAGAAAATGGAGCTTGTGAAGAATTAGATGGGCAAGAAGCCATGGAGTTGGCCATGGGAGCCTGGGCAGACTGGGTATCTTCTAAAGTTGATCCCCTCAAGAAGCGTGTCTTTTTCGTGACCATGTCCCCAACGCATCTCTGGTGAGCTCCTAATCTAGATTTTCTATGATCCTCTGCCAGGAGGAAATACTTTTGCTATTATGCATTCTTGGGCATGAACTTTTCTCTAGAGGTGGTGCTAATTCTTTATTCCAATGGCATATTAATATTGTTAGCTAAAGGGGAAAACATTTCTTGGTGGCTGGTCTAGACATTGTTTGTAGCGTCTTCTTAAAACTTGTGGCAGGATTTCTGTTAATGATTATAATTCATCTCATTAGTTTGTTTTCATTTAGGATAGTCCGATGCAGACTCAATATCCTTGCCAGTTATAACTACAGTTTTAGCTCCCTGGCTTCTGCTCCGCCCCGCCCACTTCCATGACAGCATGCATTTCTGTCAAAATTTGGCACTGTAAAAAGATCCTACTATTTATGGTTTGGATTTTGATTTTGATTTTAACATCTTCTCTTCTGAGTCTTCAGACATCAGCCCTTTGTGTGATGATAGTATTAGTTAAGGACATAGACTAAACCCCTTATCTCACAGCCAGGAGTTCCAAGTTTGTCCAAATAGCTCGTGTAGTATGCATTCTGTTGTGTTCAAATATATTTGCTCCCTCTGAGTCTCTGAAGGGGAACCCGTCTTTACTTTATGACGGGGCACCTGCATATGAATAACTCGGGGTGGGAGTTTTACACTTTTACTGAAGTTGTCTATTTCATAAAATTGGCCTCCGAGGCGGCAATACCAATAGTGCCATTATGCATGCCAAATTATAATGCATGTGACAAGAAAAGTTGTGGCAAGTCATGCAGTAATCAGGTGAAGGTAAGATGCTTTGTAGAAAAAAAAATTATCCCACTTCTTATTGATGGGTATATAAATTTATTATATTTTTACCCAAAAAAAAAATTTATTATACTATCAAGTTCCCAAAATTTTCCTGCCATAATGACTTGCATCTCATCCAAATAACAAGATATCTTATCATATCATGATTGCCACACTTGGCGCTATAGCACACTTACATCAATTTAGGGAATTAGAATATCCTTTGCTCTATATTTTCTCATTGAACTGAACACTATTCTCATTCAGGAGCCGAGAGTGGAAAACAGGAAGTGAGGGAAACTGTTATGGGGAGAAGGAGCCCATTGATTTTGAGGGCTATTGGGGAAGCGGTTCTGATTTGCCTACAATGCGCATCTTGGAGCAGATTCTAAGCAGGTTAAATTCAAAAGTTTCTGTCCTCAACATTACTCAACTGTCGGAGTATCGAAAGGATGGTCATCCATCCATATATCGCAAATTTTGGGAGGCCCTTCGTCCTGAACAATTGTCAAAACCTCCATCTTACTCTGATTGCATACATTGGTGCTTGCCAGGGGTACCTGATGTGTGGAATGAGTTACTTTTCCACTTTTTATAAAAGACACTGTTATTTTTACTTTCCTTGATTGTTATAGTAGCCGAGCTTTGCATATTAGAGAGTAGCAAAAAATGCTGCAATTCATTCTTCTGACAGAAGTGTTAAATGGTTATGACAAATGTAGAGACTCTGAAAATTAAGAGGAGATCTTGGTGCTCGCATGCTATTTCAAAATTTAGTTTCATATAAAAAAGTGCCGGAAAAAAAAAATGAAGATAGTTATTTGTTTGAATTCTTCTAAATATAATTTATTCCATAACCTTTCTTTCATCTCCTTTGCACATTCATATGAAGTGATTTTCTTAAGTATTTTGCTAACTGTATAGAAGTTACATAAAATGCATGCTTGTCTCACCTAACACGTGATATCAATGAATGCCCTAATTAGTATCAGGAAGTACAGATTTATGAGACTTTCAAGTGTTACTGTGTCAAAGTAATACATGTATTCATGGACAATAACAAACTTTATATTTTTTTTATATCTAATAAAATGATATTATCAACTTTCTAAAATCTAAATTGATAGTTTTGAGATTAATATTGTGATTATACTCCTTATATATTGGTAAAGATGATTCTTCCAAATCATTGCATTGCATTTTATTAATGCATTGACATTTTCTTTTAAATGCGTATGATTAGAATTGTAGTGAGGACTCTTGTTTATGGAGTTGAACATTTTGAAGCAAGTTCCCTGTCATAAATACATAAACTAATAAGTTGCTTATTATACAAAATTCATATCAAAGAACTTCACATAAGTTTTTGAAAAAAAAAATTGATTGAACAAGATGGTTTACCTTTCTGTAGATGGTACCATCTTCCTCGACATGCCAACCAGCTTCTTCACATAGTTTCTTAAGCAAGTCATTGGTATCAGCATGTTTAGGAAGGCAGTAGTTTCCATGTGCCCGAAGTTCAGCAAATATATCTTTAGTTATTGCACGGCGCTTGCGTTCTCTTTGCTTATTATTTTGTCGCTCCTTCTCAGTTGGGAAACAGTAGTGGCTAACAACTCTGCCATCTTCGGTGGTGATCTGCTGAACTATCCATGGACCTTTAGTAATCTTGATGCATCCTCTCTTCCCATCGTCACCCATGATGATTTTCTTTCCTCTCCTCTGTCTCCTCTCTTTTTTCCCTATGGCCAAATTGTAGAAGAAACTCCCTCACCCAATTCCTATGTGGCTGTCTCTTTAACAGTGTGTCTAAAGTTGATGCCTTTTGTAGCAATCTTGAAGCTGCGGCACCAAGTCATTCAGAAGTTGTGCCCTCTATATATACAAATACTCCCATATGCTTCTATCCTTGCTTCAGAAGGCATCTTTGTGTATCGTACAGTGAGGTGCAGAGGAGTTCCTTCTTCGTTTAAAAGGGGGAAATAAGAAACAACTTCTTGGAGCAATAACGCATCCCTTGTGCCAATGTTTGCCATGTTTGTCACAAGTGTTGTTCCCTTTGAGACAAAACCTGCATGAACCCTCGCCAAGTGTATCAATTGGTGCAGAGAATGACACAGTACTGCAGTACCCAACAACCCCAAGAAAGAGCACTCAAACGGTTGTAAGTTGTAACCTTTTCTCTTGTGCTCTAGGCTCCAGCTAACAGTAATTACCAAACAAAATTTCGGAATGCAAAATGAAATTAATGTAATCAAAACATTAATATGAACACAGAATAATTTATGGTGGCAAGAAAACAAGATCTTCCAATTCTCAGTAAGGAAATACATGTATGAATTAGACGAGTGCAACAATTTTACATAACTGGATTGTCTAAGCCATTAGATAGATGGCTCATGGCTAAGAAAAAAAAACAAGCCATTGGATGGCTGTCAAGTTGTTAGATCAATGGTTTATATAAGCACTTTCAATTTTCTTTTTGACAGTATAATTATCACACTCGCATTACTTTTAAAAGATATCTGTCAATCTGTCAGTACTACAAAAAAAAAAGATTTTTTTTTAAATAATAATATTTATTTTCTGAAATTTCTTTATGTGAATTCAAAGAGTACACGGCCTAATGTGTGATTTTCTTAATAATAATATTTTTTTCTGAAATTTCTTTATAATAACTTGTAACACTAATCAATGTTTCCTCCTAGCTTACCCAAGTCAAAACCTATCCCAGGTTGCAGCCACATACAGCCCAATGCAAGACCAACAACATAAGCAAAATGCAACTTCTGGTGTAATGAATGGCACAGCAATTGTCTAGGACCTCATGCGTTATCCAGGCATTTTTTTTTTTGGGTGTAGTTGAGGTTCAAGCTTGAAAGGGGGATGCCCACTTATTACAAGAGGTCGTATAATTGTTCAGGTTGCCTGCTTGATTCTCTTAGGTGTATATAATCTTATTTATCAGAAAATAATGGCAGTTCATAAACCAAATGTCTTATTTTTTTGGGTAATTTTTACAAGCTTTCATTTCAGGCCCCATCAATGAGTGAAGAGCAGAAAACCTATGTAAACTCACGTGGAACCTTGAGGCAGTGACCATACCA
This sequence comes from Castanospermum australe, assembly GCA_019955255.1. NCBI lineage: Eukaryota > Viridiplantae > Streptophyta > Magnoliopsida > Fabales > Fabaceae > Castanospermum > Castanospermum australe. The sequence goes on along the minus strand of NSJW01000324.1, from coordinate 113,275 downwards.
TATGAGCTGCAAACGCAATAAGGATATGTAACCAAATATTGTTCTACTTCCTCTCAACATTGGTGCCAAAAAGCAAGATCTCCTGCAATGTCGTTGCATTTCAGCTTCTTATGTAGTAGGTTGCAATCTAACTTGCTATTATTTTGATAAAGAAAAACATGTGAAGAGAGGGATATATGTCTCATCCTGTAAATTTTTCACGCTATAAAGATGCTGCTTTGAGCAGTCTAGATAATAAATGGAAGCATTTGTAAATGGGCAATTTGTTGAAAAGTCACCATGTTGGCAATAACAAATAGTACCAAGCAGCCTTCTGCTTCCATAAGATCCTGCAATATTCATCTAAAGCCCCTTGCAGCCTTGCTTGAATTTTTATGATAAATATGACAAATGTAAATGCACTACAATGACTGCTAAGAAATTCATTAGTCAACACCATAGAAGATAAAACTAAAAGTTAATGGGCACTGGGCAGAAATGATCCCTCGAGAAATCAAAACTCTATATCTTCCAATGAATAATTGAATGCTCTAAATAAGTAGCAAAATAAAGACAATAGTGACTTACATATCACATTGTTTCACCTTCTCTCTCCTTCTAGCCTTTGCAATCACAAACTATAGATAAAATCCTTCCTCCTTATCTCAATACGTTAGTTTTATATGAAGCAAACTAGGCGAGGAGATACTTGTCCATCTTCTAATGGAGATAACAGCATTTCTGAGGTGAAAATAGAATATGTGTCCATCTTCTAATGGAGGTAACAGCATTTCTGAGGTGAGCAAAATACAGCCAACCAAAACTCAAATATTAGGCTTCATTTTCAGTAGATTCAGTAACCCAGAGACTGTTTATATGGTCCCTCACCTTTTTAATGAGACAGACTTTAGAAGCAATGCAAATTAACATAAGATAAAATTAGTTTTATAAACTAATATGAACTGAGCAAAAAATTTCTGCACAAACACGTTTCCTGTACTTCTTTAGTGTGAGTCTGACTTAATCAGTAACATTTTATGCCCCGAATCATGAGAAATCATGTTTATCTTCAGTAGGGTGAGTATGAAGAAAATGAGGGAAAAAGTTAATATAGTTGTACATGTATTCACCATAGATCCAGTTAATTTGTAGCTCTTTGGGAAAAATGAATCATAATATATGGATGGTGAGAAAAAGCTGATGTCAAGCAAAGAACTGAATAATTATTATGGAAAACTAAGCTATGCATCCATCCAAAAAAAGAAGACCCACTGTTTCTTCTGCTCAAAATTTATATAAATCTCTCCCACATGCACAACAAATGCAGAAATATAGAACTTGCTGCATAAGACAAATAAGAGAGAAAAGTCATGTTTTTCTTTCTATTTACTGTAACAAGCAGTAGAACATACACACAAAAGGGCAAGGGTTCCATAGTACCTGGAAAGAAGACTGTTACCCAAACTTGACAATGAGATTGATTTGTGATTACTGCGAAGTGGCATACAGAGAGAACTATAAGCCGGATTCATAAATTTGATGTAACCAAGCTGGATTCATAATTTGACATATGAGAATCACAAAGGTGTTCTAAAACTCTCAATCCTGCAGTTGAATATGCTGAGCGCAGTAATGCATAAGACAAGTCCTTTCTATGTACTTCACCTGCTTCTTTGTTGGGCTCCAGATTACTGCCAAGCCTTCTTTAGGCCTGTCTTGTCCCTGGCCAGTTTCACCTACTACCCCTCCCCCTCATAAGTTGGGTGACTTCAATGTCTCTCAAGGCAGCATCTTTCAAGGCTTTCGCAATTGATTTTGTCCATGTCTGTCTCCCTGTTTGCCAGATGAAAACTAGAAAAGTTGAAATTGTTTGGCAGTTCTTGCCACACTACTCACCACATATTCAATTCTGTGAAGTTTAGAATTTACCTGACAACCAGCAAAAGAAGTAAGTTGCTCTGGGCTCCTATCTGCTGTTTTCCAGTGTCTTCAACTTACTTTGATTAGATCAAACGTCCTTGACATGAGATACATTAAAGTTCTATTTTCTTCAGCCTAGAACATTATGTAGCTGTGAAACCATTGAGCAGTCACATCAGCAATTATCCATATCATATACCAAAAATGTCGCAGTGAACTCCTCTAGAGTTGAATAGAGATAAATGATTTTCCTGCAGAAGAAATCATTCAGCAGTCTCCATCTAGAGTGTGACAATAAATCTTTCCAATCTTCAAACATGTTCACATAGAAACCACTAGGAAAATTACAGTTTTAAACTTTAAGCAACAGATTGTGGAAGTATAAATGCGTGCATTGGTGCATATATGGATACCTCGTAGCAGACGATTAGCCATGGAAGCAACAACAGAGCTGGAATCGTGACTGTGGAAAATAAATTGATTTTTTTTTTTGTACTTTTATTTTTTCTCTCATGAAGATGAAGGTGGGAAAGTTGGAAAGAGACGTAAACCATTAGGGGCCCAAAATGGATGGGCTTGATCCTTCACTCTATGCATAACTTTATCTCAAAGTTCAAAATCAAAAGCTTTGGACAAAAATCGAGGTTGGGCTTTCCCATAACCAAGAGTGGGCTTTTTATTTTCTGTTTACCAATTTGGGTTTTCCAATTACTTTATCTATTATCTTAAACAAAAACAAAAAAAAAAATTCACTTATGTCCTTCTAAATTATAAAAATATTTATGACATCAATTTGTAATTGTTATAACAATATTTATCATAATAATTACAGTAAGTCATTTGTTAACAAGTATCGAAATATTAATTGTTTCTTAAACAATGTCTTTAGACACTGGTTAACAGTATTCCTTATAATAATATTAATTAGTAATTGTAACTTTTCCATGAAATTAGTTCATATAGTAAATAATTATGTGTGTGTGTAGATTTATCTACTTCAAGACTAAGTTTTATATATTTGTATTGTTAAATAATTTTTTATTTAATGTAAATTATATTAATCTAACTGTTAAATTATATGATATTATTGTGATAATTATACATATTAAATTTAAAATATAAAAAATACAAAAAGCATACTAAATTATTTTATAAAAAATTCTAACTGCATAGTTTTTTTTTTATTTATCTAATAGAAAATCAGGTTTTCTATAATGAACCAAAGCGAATTTGGAATTAATTCAAACACCTTAGATGCAATCCCATCTTTTTTTTTTTTGGGTCAACAGATGCAATCCAATCTCGACACTTTCCGTGGCAGGCAAATCTGCTGAAGTATAAAAATCGTTGAGATCAAGACCGTGCCTATAAATTACACCCCCAAAGATTTTCTAACAGCGTCCTCTAAGAAATTAAACGTGCTACAGATTTGCACCTTCTTTCAAAGTCACCTCTCGCGGAAAACTTTCAACATGAACTATACAATGCCAAGATCCATTATAAGGGAGTAAGCTGATGTAAACCTTCAAATATTTCTCAGAGTATACGTAAATAAAGTTTACCTATAATGTCTCGAATCTCCTAAAAACCACTTTGTGAGGCAGCACTCAAAGGTGTGAGAATAGTTGGAGAAAAAAAAAAAAACTATACACACAAATTTGAAAGACAAAACTATTACAATTCACAAGAGGACAGAGATTGGGGCTCCCCTAGAAAACAAGGAGGGAGCCCCACAAACAACAGCAACCTCGAGAAGAAGTTAATAAAAAAAATGAGAACAGGACACAATAGCATCAAAGGCACAGAAGGTGCTTCAGTTCAGAAACAAAGAAAAACCTCAGAGAAAACCCTAGTGATAAAAGGGTTATCTTGTAGTATGATTATAACCAACTAATGTTTTCTTTTGTTATCCTTCTCGTAAATGTTCTATATAATTTTATCAAGAATTTAATTTTTGATTTCAACACCTATCCTCCTCCCTTATTTAGGTATTTACATATTTAATCAATAAAAAAAATTAATTTTTTAATAAAATCTAATAACATCAATTTACCTACGTTGCTAAGATAAAACTTTATTGTTGTTGTTGTTGTTTTTACACTTGTTATCTTTATTATTCACTGGCTAAAAAACCTCCGTCGAGTTATGTTTGGCAACAATGGATATCAGCAGTTAGCACCATCAATATTATTAGCCTAATAATATTTTTTTTATTTAAAACAGTAAGGTCCAAAAGTGTTTATAATTTTACCCTAGCTAAGTATTCCCCCTAATCAATGTAACTTTCTTTCCTATTTTGTTTTAAAAAAATTAAAACAAAAATGTTCTATAACGCAATGATCAACATGTTACTAATCTTGACACCTACCCTATGATTTGCCGTGGGGAAGAAAAGAGGACACCAAATTAAGATTTCAACGGTTGGGAAAATGGTGTTTTGACAAGTGATTTATTATGGAAATATATGTGGGCTAAAATATAAAAAAACTCCCACCAATTATGACTTATTTGCATAAATTTTTTTGTGTTTTGAAACTCAACAATATGACTCTCCAAACTTAACAAAAGTGCATCTTAGTACTTATTAAACTTCTATGCATACGTAGAAAATTATTCTGTAGGAAGTCAATATGCACATTTTGATGTGTTCATAGAGTCGCATTGATAAATTTTAAAATATAGAAATTTTTTTTACAAATGACTTATAGTTAAAGAATATTTTTTGTATTTTAGTCATATATGTATTTGGAGGGATAGTCAAATAAAAAAAAATTTGCTATATTCTTCTAAAACTTACTCCTAATTATACTTCTAATATTTAATAAGATAAATATTAAATAAAAAAGTAAAATATTCAATACTTTAAAAATATAAAAAGTATTTAAAAATTTATTTTATTTAATAATTAAAAAAATTATTATGAAAATGAATTAAAAAAAATATATAAAATTATTCAAAATGTGATGTGGGGGTGCATGCAGGGCACTTGATCCGGGTCTGGCGCTGGCTGCATTAGTGGGATGAAACAAGATCGCAGTGAAAAACTCCCACTAAGATATGTGGGGCACTAGCACTGGGTTTTACTATGATTCTCAGGACTCATACTGAGTATCACATTTATGCTTATGCGGATAAGGGGACTCATATCATCTCCTTGTTTTGACTTTATCACTTTGATTATGACTTTTCCTTCTACAAACAGTTTAATCTCTGTGCTACAGAATCGAATTACATCAGAGAAATCAAAAGAGACCCCACCTCACCACTTGGAGTGTGTGAATAGATTGTAATGCTATGTAAATACTTCTTGTGTTTACTTTTTATTTAGTACATTTTTTTTTATATTATTGTCAAATTATATGTTATGAAAAGAGTAACTCAGTCAAATTATGTGTTCTGAAAAGAGTAATTCAGTAAGATTCATTTAATGGTTAAAAAAAATATGTTCCTTATCTATATTATTACAAAAAAAATTTCTTCTTTAATTTCTAATTTTTACTTTCTGAATTATCCCTTGATAATTAATTAAATATAAATAAAAAAAGAACAAAATTATAAATATAAATATTTTTTGATAATTATATTTTATAATTACAATTATTTTCAAATATAAAGAGTTATTTTTTTATATATATTATTATAACTAACTTTAAATATATTTTAAATTTTTATAAAATTATTTTTTTAATTAATTTTAAATATTAAAAATATAATTAATTAATCTATGAAATAATTAGATAAATAAAAATTTAAAAAAATATGAATTGAACGGAATGAAATACCTATTAAGATGATAATCTTGATTATGCCGATGTTGGGGGCACTATTAAGATCATCTAGAGGGATTTTGTCTCTATTAACGTGAAAACTAACTTAATAATACAATTATCTATGTAAAAGAATTTGATTTTGATAATGATAATATCTATCTTCAACATTAAACTCTTTTAATAATATAACAATACATAATTTGAGATAATAGTATAAAATTTTTTTTATATTAACAATAAATTAAATTAAACCCATAATTATTTTTACATTATCATTAGATTAATAATAGATTTATGTAGTATATCCAAATCAAATATTTATGCAGTATACCAGATTTACCTAAATTTATATAATTTAACACTTTATGTATTAATTATTTTTTTATTTCAACAAAATGGTCATATAGAATTTTCTTAGATAAAAAACATCTCCACATGTTAAGTCCTGGATTGTACAGTTTAAGTTTAAGAATTACGTTAATATAGTTAAGGATTAAAATTAAACTCTATAGTTAAACACAACTTTTATGGTGTTAACTGTACAAATAATGTGCTGAAAATAATCTAAGAATAGCATAACTTTTCTTTTAATATTTTACCGTACACTTGTCATCCAAAATTGTACATGTAGTTCTATTCCATTTATGTGTTTATTATAGGTTTGACTCAATTTGAGATCTATCTCGAATGAAATCAATATTTCTTGTTCTTAAAATTTTAGAAATTAAATTCAAAACGAAATTTCCTAAATTGAATCATTATTCTTCATTTTCATTTTATATAAAAAAATTAACCTAAAATGAATCATTATTATTCGTTTGATTTGATTTGAACCAACCGTACATTCTCTTTGAAAATTCGATCAAATAAAATCCTTAAAAAAGTAATATACACCGTGAATTAGCAACACAATCAAATGTAGTCACTTACTAATTGTAATTATAAAATTATGTAACTAATATCCTCCAGGGCAGAATATATAATTAATATTTCTAGGATATATAATTTAATTTTTTTCTAATATAAATTAAGTCATCTTTTCGAATGAATTTGAAAATGCAGTCATAAATAAGTTTGACGTTTTTAAAAAATTAATTTACTTAAATATTAACTTAAAGTTTAAACAATATTTTCATGTTAAAGAAAATCTAGTCTTTTTTTCAAAAAGATTTTAAGAACATACTTGTAGATTAATTTTATGAGTTTATTTTTGATTTATTATTATAATAAAAAAATTTATAATATCATTTAATCATAAATTTCTGAAATTTTCCACCTTGCAAGGCTATTATACAATATACGTACCTGTATGCAAGGACCGGTAACGTCATGTATCATAAATTTTGCTCTCAAGACAAGGTCCGTGTCTGCAAATTCCTGACTAGTAGCAAACCATCATCCCCATGTGTAGTGTCCAAAATATTCAAATGATTGAACGTATTCCTTCGCATCATTTGTCGCATTGGAATTGGATTAACGAGTTATTAAAGAGTAACAACTTAACATGATACTTGTGGGACAAAACCTAATGTGCTTGACATGTTTAAGAGAGATTTTCTAACCAAAATTTGGAAGTTTAATTGGCTATCGATTCTTGTCTTAGAATTTAGGTATAATAATGATGTTGAAGTTTCGATCCTCAATTACTAGACATTTTCCTTCATTACCTGAGTGTTTCAATGTAAAAATAAATACAAAAAAATTTAGACATGGTTAATGAATAATTTTCACAAATATCACTCTAGAAGGGTCTTTATCAATAGTTTTCTAATGTCAAAGTTCAAAGATATCAAATCCTGATGAGACCATCACCAACAACTCAATCCCCTCGGCCGAAAAGGTGGGGAAAATGCACCACAAAAATCTCACTAGTGGTCTCCTGGCCCTGTCACGTTGTTAGGCCTATGGGACCTTTTCATGCCTCAAATTAGTTGATTATATATTAGACTCTTTTAAATATATATATATATATATATAATTTATTTTTTGATTAAAATTATTTATAATTAAAATTTTATTAAAAAAACTTTTAAAAAGAGTGATTTTTTTTTAAAAAAAATTGTTCCCAAACATACACTTACACTTATATCTTTATGATAAAAGAAGAAGGATGGCTATAGTTGTGTTATTTTTCTTCACAAAATGTGAAAACGACGTTGTCCTCAGAGAGACGAAACAAATCGTCAAATCCCATATTTTTCTCTCTTGGTGTATCTCGGAAGCTCTTCAACAACTCAAACACGATTTGTCTTCGTCTTCTTCATCCATGGATGGCTTGCAGAGCACTCCCAATTAAACGAAATGCCTATAAATCAATGATGTCAGAATGACTTTTGTGTGCACATGCAGTATCATTTTATGAAAACTATGGCATTCAAGTTTTATCTGCAATGCTAATAATGTTACTAATTACAGAGACAGGGTGAAAGAAAAATAAAATATGTTTGAGATAGCTTAATTATAGGAGAAAAATTATTTTTTTTTAAATTGTCTTAAAATTTTTTTAATTATAAAGTAGTTTGATTACAAAATAAAATAATTTAAATACATACTTAAATAAGGAAAGACATATGTGTTTGACAATTATAAAATCTAGAGAAATAAGTGGGAATGCATTAAGTAGGAGTGCTTAAGACTGCGAGATAAGATCTGATTCTAATAAAAAATTAGGTTGGAATTAGGTTTAAAAGATTAGATCCATTATATTTTGGAGTTGGGATCAATTCAAAGTTATATAATATTTTTTAAATATTATTATATAAATATTAAAAAAAATCTTTACTTTTATAAATTAAAATTTTATGACTGGCTTTATTTATTATACATGTCAAAATTTAAAGTTATATGGAACCGACCCGCGGGTATGGAGAGAAAAGTAGGACTGGTCCGAAAGAAAACTACAAATCTATTGGAAACATTTCTTTCAAATGTCTGCGGGCACATGCAAAGTTCCCTATACCCATCATAACCGCATGTGTGCAAAAGTCATGTAATATCAAAAGGCTTGTCACATGACGGGTGCAAGTGAGACGTTACATAAAATAAAATTAAATGAATGGAGACACACAACACATGTCTTAATAATGCGGCTACAAAAAAATTAAAATATTAAAAATTACTATCTCATTAAATCTTCAACTACTTAATTCAAATTTTCTCATTTAGCCCCGTTTAAAAGAAATCACCAATTATAACTAATTAACGTATTAGCTATAGCGCAATTAGGTCTGTAAATACACACAGTAAACGTTTAATGTCTCGAAGAGTCACCCCTTGAAATCGATTTTGTTAGAGGACGATTCAATCTCTTCTTCTAAAAAAAATCCCACCCCTCAAATAAAAAAAAAAAACGTATTAGCTATAGCCAGCGACTTCTATCACTTATAAATAAAGGGTCTAATTCTTTTATATATGAATTCAAATTTTGTCACTCTTAACTTACCCTTATATTTTGAGTTGTTCTCTTTCTCTTATAAAATTTTGACCTCATTTACCTCGAAAGCTTGGATTTAAACTTTTTTGCCACTTGAATCTTATCTAACACCCGTCCACCGACCTCCTAAACACACCATAACAAAATTACAAGTTTTTATGATCTAACATCAAGCAATAATAAAGAGAAAAAAAACTTGAAATATTTGTTTAAATTTAATATTAATTTATTATAAAAATAAATTTTTTTTATATTATCATCTAATTATATGTTATTAAATATTTAATTTTTTAAATAATTATTACTATCTTAATTAAATTTTTTTAATAATTTAATAACTTATTATTAAATAATAAAAAAAATTATACTAAAAATAGATAATAAAAAAAAGATTTCTAATGTTCTTTCATTTGACTATACTTTGCATGACAAGTCAATCCAACTTTTGAGACACAAAATTGAGTGGAGAATCAAAGGTACACAGTGCAAACCCCAATTCCAAGATCTAGGCCACCTCATTTATGAAGTCAAAACACTGTGATTCTGTTTAGCTTTCTAATCCAAAATTAGCAGCCAGTCCTCTCATCATCCATGGCGGTAAAACCTCGAGAGGCATTGGCCGTTTCGGCACCGTCGGATGGACCCTCCCCACTTGGATCCGGCGGACAGGAACTCACTATGCTGCCTTGTCAACTGACTCACACCTAACGCCACCGAGGTCGTGTCATCAAGTCGCCTATTTTCGTTTGGACCATAATGCCCTTCGTATTATACTTCAATGGAGACTATGTCCCACGACAACGTGTACGCATGTTTGTACCATGTAGACTGTAGAGTCATTTTACAATGATACCCCTCATCCACCCCCACGCCGATATCATATCCATTCCATCAAACGTGACATCAACTCCACAAATGGAATTGCAATACCCATAAAGTGGTCGATCTGCATAATAATGTCCCCAACTGCTGTGGACTTGCACCCAAAAATAATATTATAGTACATGTTAATTTTGGATGGGAAATCGCCAAAAATAATATCCATGCATGCATAGCCTTCGTCCAAGACATAAATAAATAAATAAATATATATATATATATATATATATATATATATATAGAATGTGCCTCGGGTAACGGGCTTCGAGTCTGGACATGATCATGTACTGCAGGGAACCTTACAGATGCAGGGAACCTACAGATGCTGAGATCAAACTCAAATGCTACAATTTTCGAGGAACATTTTTCTTTTTCTTTTCTTGAAAATAATTAAAATTTGATCATTTAATTTTGAGTAAGATGTGTTTTATTTTTATACAGTGTAGACCTTTTTGAATTTATCTTTCTGTAAACAATTTTTTTATCACTAATTTTTTTTCAAATTTATACTTTTTTCATTTAACTCTTTTAAAATTTGGATTTAACCTCCTGAGATTTAGATTTTTTTTCACTTAATTTTTTATATTTAGATTTTTATCACTTAACATATATTTTTATTTCAATTTTAATAAATGTTTTGTTTGATTTAACTGAAAAAAATATTTTCATTTAAAAACAAAATTCAATAGTGAAATGATAAATAATGATTTTCAATGAACAAGTTAAGAGAAAGTTATATGATAAAATATATCTTAACTTTAACTTTTTTTAAATATGAAAAGGAAGTTATTAAATAATATTATTTAAAAGAAAAATATGTTTTTTTATTGAAATACTTTAAATATTATTATTCATTTCATTTAATTTTTTTTACTTTATTAATACAAGGGAAAAATATTAACAAATAATTAATAATTCTTTGACTTTTTAAAATGACAAAAAAATAAAATATTTTTTTTCTAAAAGAACAGATAAAAAGAAATTGAGGAAATATTAAATGTGTATTAACTATCTAGGTTATCATTGTTTTTTCTTATTTATACAATAATAATAATTAATAATAAAAATTAAATATAATAGTTAAAGTTTAAGACAATTGTAGCTTAGTTAACGAATGTGATAGATATTAAATAATATAATATAAAAATAACTTAATTTTGATCTACATAAAAAGTTTTATATTATTATTTAATTATATTTTATTAAGTTATTAAAAGAATTTAATTATATTTAAAAAGTTAAATTCTTTTAATGATTTAAAAATATGTAATTGAATAATAATATAATTTTTTTTATAATAAATTAAAAATTAAATAAAATTATAACACATTATCTTACATTTTGGTGTGCTTAATAGTATCTTTTTAATTTTTAATGCCGATAATTTTACTTTTTATATTTCATATTTTTTTAATTAGGTATTTTAATTTATTAATTGCATTTGAATATTACATATTATTAATTATTCTTTCAAATTAACTAGTAATTATTTTTATATTTTTAGAGTTGTACTGATATGTTTCGTATTAAATAATATAGGAAGTTTAAAATAATATTTAATTTATAAAATATTTTTACTTAATAAATTAATTTTTTTAAATATATTTTTTTTATAAGTTTAAATTATAATAATTAATATTTTTATTAAAAGACTAAGTTATGAAAAGGCGTACTTATAAGCTCTCGTAACATGTCCACGATATTTTTTTAGGATGCGAGCGGTAATATATATTATTTACATGAATAATTCCCCTATGTGTTATGAATTCCCTGTCTATAGTGGGAGACAATTGACTGCAGCTCTTGAGCGCAGGAAGGAGACAATGCTGTGGATTCAAAATACCACTTAGAGACATGCATACTTTGGAAATTGAAGTTGGGCATAATTCCAATTTTTCTATATTCGTTTTCCGTTAAAATCGGGTTGATGCATTGCATAATGCAAGTTTAACTCGCTACAAACTGCATTAGATACCCTCTTAATCATTCAACCGAAGATTAGCGGTAAAAGTGGTCCAAAAGTAATCATCGACTTAAAGAATAGATTGGTCCTCAAATTGAGAGCATTGATCAAACTCTGCTACACAATGTTAATAAATATACACTTCATTACTTTTATTTTGATATAAACACAAAATTCTGGTTAATTTGTTTGATCAGGAAAATTAAGGAACTTTCCACCTGGTTCTTTGCTTATTGTTTTGTTCATTATAGCACATTTTTCATATCATTTAGCTTCGGGATTAAAAAGTAGTAATGCTATCACTTGCACCAATATCATAATTAAATAGGGAATTAAATAAGTAAAGTTGATCAATCAGCCCAATGTATAGTTTTTAGCACGAGATTGGGAGAATCAATGTCATTTTCACCACCTTGTCAAAAGAAATGTCATTTTCACCACATGTTTTTTTTTTTAATTTGTGAAATCATTATGGTTAAAATAATCTTCTCACGACCTGAATTATATGATTGCAATATGCACATTTAAAAAAAAAACGTTTTATCGGATACAATCATCAAGGGAACAATAATGCAATTATCATATATAGATGTATATCCAAAAAGTAAAGTAAAAGAAAGCAATGATAGATTACATTTATGAAAAAGGGGAACAATGCAAGGACCTTGTTGACAAAGCACGAAGGAAGAAGAAGAAGAAAGAAGAATTGATACAATTGATCCTGTTTACCCAAAAAGGAAGATGCAATTAATTGATTTCATAATGAAATGATTTGGGAGTTGCAAACGGTTCATAATATTGCAATTAAACCGTACGTATTTTTTCAAATTTCAATAGAAAAGGAAAAGTATGGACTCTTTCGTAGTCGGCAAGGGCATTCCAAGGACAAGAGCCAGATAAATAATGAAATTGGAAAAACTTAGACCCACCCATTTACGCAAGCAACCACATGCTCAAAAATGTCAAATTGGTACTGGTTAATTAATAGTAGTAAATAGTGAACCTTTTTACATGGGTGGTGAAGTTTTCTTTTCTTTTCTTTTTTTTTTCTTTCTTAATTTCTGAGTTTTCCCACGTCCCCTTCTCTGCTTCTGCTTCTATAAATACCTCTGCTACGTCCCTCCCCACCATGTATCAGATTAATTCAGAAGCATTTAATGTTACATAATGGTAGCTAGCTAGCTTTTTTTAAAAGGGTCATTAGCTTCTGCTTATTGTTCTGCTCTTGCTTTTTAATTAGTGTGGAAGAATCTGTGAAGCTCAGGAGGGATAGCGCCATGGATGGTCTTTCTCTTGCTCCATTTTGTGGGGTTTGCATTCTGATCTTCTCTAGCGCTATCCATCCTGAGTTTCATGGGTTCTTCATACTCTCTCTACCTCCACCCATCACAGCAGGAGCTGCTCTCTCTTTCGTTTCTGGCCGTGTAGTTCAATATCTGAGCTCTCAGGAGAAGCAAAGAAACAATTAGTGGCCCCTCATCATCATTTGGGTATGCAAGGCTCTTTCATATTACCTCTGTTGTTCTGCTTCTTTAACTTTGGTCATATAGAAGAAGGCTAATTGTTTATGGCAATTCTAATGTCTAAATTCTTCTTCTTCTTTTGTTTCCTGAGAGAAAGAGTGCCTTGGTGAAAATGAAGATGAAGAAGGTGGAAGAAAACAAATGTGTCAACTGTCAACAAACCATGGATCATTATCAAGTTCCCCGCCAGTTTTCTGTTGTCTAACACTAACACCATCCATGCTACTACTGTACTACATTCAAGGAAGCAAACACCAGAAGAATACATGTTTCTCTTTGGAAACCTTCAATTCTTTTCTAGCTTCCTTAAATCACGAGACTAAAATTCAAATGCATCACCGTTAAAATGACGAAGTATATGCAACTGCAATGATCAACCTTCAACCGTTAAGCATGATAAACTGTGCTTTTGACCATATGTTTATTTGATTTCTTGAGAAGACTATATAACACAGATAGCAGAACGATTTCTGAGTTCCTTGATATAGGAAAGCATGGTTTTAGTTTAAAAAGGCTAGTTTTTTACCAATCTCTGTTGCCCTGCACTGTTGGTATACCTCGGCATCATCCTCAAACAGCGCAAGGATAGGAGGAAGAAGAAAAACAAGAAGAAGATGAAAAAATAGATAATATAATATAAGGCGAACGTAGCTACTGTCACGTGGGATGATAGACTAGAGATGTTGACTAGTCCCAACTTCGTGTAAGTCACGGTCTCAGTCCAAATCCCCATTATTTGGATTGCCTAACGTCAAAGCTAAGGTTTGTGCAACTCTATCTGTCTGCTCCCTGCCCCACTCACTACTCCCCAGTCCCTGTGCTACTATAGTTTCCCACATTCAATCTTGAGAGGTTCTTCATTCTTGTGTAGCTTCATATTTTTTGGGGTTCGAGTATATCACATGTCAAATTCATGTGATTTCTTTTTTCTTTTCCTTCTAAGTTTCACTCATTTGTTTATAAGAAGTTTTAGACTTAAACACAATTTATGTTAGGAGATTATTACTTTCATACTCTTTTTTTAATTTTTAAATTCTTTAGTATTTATTTGGATGTTAAGGCTATATTTTATGGATTTTAAATGTTTATTACGAGAATTAATAATTAATAAATATTTAATAATTTAGGAAGGATATTAATATTCTCATAGTAACATAGCAAGTCCCTTTATGCATGTTATTCTATTAGATTGTAATGTGTCTCATCTTTAATTTCATAAACTTGGACCAGCTTATGCGAGTAGCTGAATTTTTTTTTTTGTTGTGAAAAGTAGCTTAACTGTTTAGTACCTATGTATGCCTACCTAGCATTTGTTTTATAGAAGGCTACTTCTGTTTTTGCCTTTTCTGTTTACTACCTATGTATGCCTATCTAGCTGTCTTATAGAAGGCTGCTTCTTTTTTGGCCTTTTGTGGTAACCGTACGTGCACGCTTCCTCTATTTGTACCACTAAATTATAGTAACACTGCCAACCAAACGCATGATGCTCAGTGACTCATGTTTTCAGAGGGAGAATTAAAATTTAAATATTAAAATAAATATTTTTAAAATAAATTTTTTAATTAAAAATTAATCATAAATTTTTGATAATATATAAAAAATTAGTCTTATAATAATATTTGTATAGATAATATAAAAAAAATTATAGTAACACATTATATGTGGAGATCTTCTACTATCCTATTATTAATGTTTTGTTTCGTTGGGTTCCTTTCGGTGATATGCAGCCACAGATTGATGGTAATTGGGCATTCAGGCTCTTTGTAATTGTTGTATCTAATAATAGTTTGCTTTTCTCCGATGATCCTATGCATCATCACTCTTTTCCGGTCAACGATGAGGCATGAAATTGCGGTTGCATATATATATATATATATATATATATATATATTGGAAATGAAAATGGTGCAAATTAACATGGAATAATGAGAGCTAAATTTTGATAGATTCTCATCATGCATCCTTTTACATTATACTACCATTATAAGCATTTATCATTTCAGATACGATAAGTCGTGCCTTAACATGTGTTTGGTGCACCTACCTGCTTGTACTACTGTATAACACTATCATTTCTCACAACACATGCTATGACGTTATAAAAAATTCACCCGATAAGAAAATAATTGACTTCCTTCTCAGCCCCCAAGTCTTCAAAATAATCTTTACCTAAACATGCATTAAGTATTTTAAATAATGCAATCAAGTTATACCTTACTTGACAACAAACACGTTATATGATAACATTGTACTATCAGACTCCATATACAATTGCACACCAATTATACACCACGCTTTGTTACTATGCTAAAGCGTTCTTAAGAGAAATGTATGTTTTTTTTTATTTTATTTTATTATAAAAAATAATATAAAAACAATGTAATAAAATTTATTTACAAATATCATTGTTTGTGTCGCTCGTGATACTTTATGTGAATGTTTCACCCACGGTTTCTCAAATCATGGATATTAATCTGTTGGCAATAGGAGTTTTTATTTTTATTTTTATTTCTCTTGGTGCAAGAACTTATAAGCAAGTCTTGTCCTATCATATTATATATACTATCTGTCGCACCCAAAGTTTAAAGAATTTCGAGAGTTGAAGGACACCATTATTTATGGCTTTGCAACTTCCCATACACTGATAAGAAATAATTATGATGCCACCAGGGATCAGATGTCAGGACCCCTCCATTACAAAACATGAAAATTTGCGATCCGAAAGTCATTGATAGGTTGTTCGACAACTTCTACTAAACATAAAAGACCATTCAAACATAGCTTAAAATATAAATATTGAATGAGATTATAGGTTATGAATTTTATCTCAAATAAATTTAAAAAAGAAATACACATAATTACACAAACAAGGTTTATTAACTGCATTAAAAGTAACATCAATGAATTTGATATTCTTATGATCCAAATTCCAAGTCTATTCTTCTTTTTACTCTTATATTAGTATCCAAATACTCTCAATATTTTGTATATGACAATTCAAGATGCCATATTTAACATAGTTCAAAATCTTATACGATATATTTCAGAATATATAAATACTTTATATTTGTAGACATTTTGCTTTTTTATATTTAAGTTAGATAAATATGATGCTTTTATACCAAACGCATTTATATAAAATACTGAAATCATGTACAGATAAAAATGCCAAACAGCTCTAAATGGTCTTTTTGAATCTATATTGATTCATCCCGGGCTACAATTACTGACATGAAACCAAACCATGGACCACCATGTAGTGGTAATGGGAATGTACAACAGAGATGATAGATCCATCAAAATGTGGGTACACCCTTCTTGAATTTGGTGGGCTCATGGGGTGAAATTAAGCCTCTTTCAAGGTGTTCACAGAGACCCATTACTTGAAAAGTTAGAGTGGGTTGTTTTTCTATATTTGATCCAACTTGGGGATGTCACATAATGGTTATTGGGTCACCAATCGTTAAATGCTAAAGGTGAGTTCTAATTCAACCGAATCGACATAAAAAGTTGCAGACCCAAAACAAAAAAAAAAATCGACCTAAAAGTTTAGATTCGATTTTTGCTGATGCATCCTTCATTATACATAACTGTTACCGTAAGTCATTATTGAGGCTTTTAAGGCTCATTACTTGAAAAGTTAGAGGGGGTTGTTTTTCTCTATTTGATCCAAACTTGGGGATGTTACACAATGGTCATCGGATCACAAAAATATTAGATGCTAAAGAAGGTGGATTCAACTCGTACAATTAAATTAAATTGACCTAAAAGTTTTGGATTGAATTTTTGTTGATGAAAGGATAACAGTTAAAGTCCTTTTTTAAGTGACAATTCTAATATTTGAAAATTTTATTTGTCTTCCTAAAATTGTAATATGTTAACCACTACAACCAGCTATTTACGAATGTCATTATTGAGGCTTTAGTATGTCATGTCCTTGAAATGGGACAATTTTTTCTCTTCCTTTTCTTCGTTAAAAAAATGTTCAATTTGATTTGTTTCCTCTTCTGCTTCGCCCTTTGGGGCACAGTACTCAAAATGAGGCTACATGATTCAGTGTTTGGAGCTGGACTTTGAAGTTGGAATCTTTTCTTATTTTTAATTAAATTGTGTTCATTAACAGTGATTAATTCAAATTCAAATGAGCGCTATTTTACAATAATAGCACATTGGACTGAAAGCAAGATGCAAACTTGTAATTTTCACGCTAGGGATTGGCAATTGTTTTCTAGAGAGACCAAGTTGTCATTAAACACGAAAATACACGAATAGCACACTTTTGCTGTTTTGGGCCATGGAAACACCCAGGAGCCACTCATAAATTTCTTCGGTGTTTCCTGCTCGTGGTTAGTACAGTAGTTGGAGTTGCCAGGGTATACGGGTAAAGTTATTTTGTCATTTCTCTGCAAGGAAAGATAAAGTATTGGATGCTGATGAGTGTCGGCAGTTAAAGTATTAGATAAGTCATTTGACCAGCAGCCCCTATATACAAAATGATTGTATCTACTCTCCAGTCACTTGATATTTTGAGTTATGATATCTTTCAGTGAGGCACAAAACCAAACTTTACCGATTTGGGAAAGTTTATATGCCCTTTTACTTAGCCTCTTGGGCACACTAGTCACTGTTTCCCATATCATATGACATGAGACATCGTATGGTGTCATCCCCATCCTAATTTACATGGGCTGCACATGACTTAAAAAAAGGAGGTTTAAGGAGGTTTCTTGTCCTCTTATACGAAGACATTGGCATGGCATGATTAACTGTCTCTATTAAGTATTGAGTGAATAATTAACTTCCCCCTCATTTTTTCAATGAAAAATATTTATAGGCTTTTGCTGGTTAGACTCTGATTAGAGACATTGACATTGTTGTAGGAGCTGGGTTAGGTCAAATCCACGAGCATGTAGAGTGAGGAAGCTGACAACTTCTCGCTCTGCATCTCAAGCCCAAGCCTGAGCCTGTATTCCAAATTTCACGCCATGCGTTGCCCATGTGCATTGATCACTTTGCAATATTTGGCAAAAGCCGAATACGTTGTCAGAATGTTCTGTCTCAACTCACAGTGAACGTTGGATGTATTGAAAAAAGAAAAAGAAATGAATATACCAAATTTTCAAAATTAAAATATAATTTTTTTTATTTTTTTTCTTATTAAACATTAAGTTACCTCTTCCCATGTTAAATTCTTGCATATAAGGCTAAAGTATTAACAAAAAAAAAGGAAGGAAAGGAGAATGATTTGTCAGATTTAGTTATTTTGTTCTAAAAAAATAATTTCAATAATTTTTAAATATTTTAATTATAATTTTTTAAAAAATTAATACAAATACACGTTAGAACTTTTTTTTAAACAATTAAAAATAAAAATCTATTTTATAGGATGGGTGGCTTGAAAAATTGTGATATTCACTTATTTATGGTGGCATTAAATGCAAGTCATAAGAAAATTAAACATATTCCTTTTGAACCTAAAATGTAAGTTAGTAGAAATATCATATACAGCAAAATTTATTGCATTATATGTATATAGCAAATTTTATTTACGTTCACATTTTATGGAGTCTTTATAAAGTAAATTTGTTTTCTATTTATTCTGTAATAGATCAGATGACTTCAAGTAAGAGTATTAGAGAAAAACAAATCAGGGTAATTTTAAAATTTATTAAATAGAATAAACAGAATATAATTTTATTTTATTAGATATATATAAAATTTCTCTGAAAAAGTCAAAAACAAAACAGAGTGTGACTTACTGTCACTGACGTTGCAAGGGTAAAGAGTTTAACACTCAGTTTGTACTCTCTCGGTCTCTCATCTCATTGAATCGAAGCGGCGCACCGGCAGCTCCTCCGGCTGGTCCGAGTGCAGTGCACGGCCTCTTCTAAGTTTGATTTTGCGAAGAAAATTCTAGTCCCTTGGAAATTCTCTATCTCTGGCCGAGCCACAACTAGGGCGACCACTGACGACGGCAGAGACGCAGCGTTGTTCCCCCGTAGAAGCGGTGCTTAAGGCGTCGGTCAGAAATCCACTCATTTCCGCGTTTTGAAATAATCTCCACCGTTTCTCTGTTCAAGCATCCTTGGATCATTTCTAAGGTTTAATTTTCCCCCAATGCTTTCTCTCCTATTCGTTTTCTTTCGTTTTATTTTTTGCTTTTTTTTTTTGTTCTCTGCGATTTTAAAGTTCGAGATTTCAATGACGCGGAATTGCATTGGTCGATTTGGGTTTATGTTTAGGCGTCCGGTTACTTTTTCTCACCCCTTTCCACGTTGGTATTGGAACGAGACTTATGGTAAAACTCAGCAATATCTGGGGATGGGTGGATTTAGATTTTTGCATTGTGGTTATCCTGTTTTGGTTTATCTTCAGAAGTTGATTGCTGCAATTTCTGAAAGTTATGGTATTCAATCTAGTTAACTATAAAACCCGTGGGTCTTTGTGAAATGTGACCCGTGGCGCTGTTGAGTGGTTGGTAATTAGCTGAAATATAGGCATTGTATACTTACCGGAATAATTGTTGGAGATTCAGAGATTTGGGTGTAGACTGAGGGAGGGAAAATTTTCTTGTGAGAGAGCTTGCCAATGAAAACAATTGAAGTGGGTGCCCCAAGTGTAAGATTTGTGTCGAAAAGATAGAAGGGCGTTTAGATATCATTTGTAGAAGATAGAAAGATCCTTAGATATCACTTGCAGTGGGTCAGTGTTTTTTTCCCTTGGTGGTTTAAAGGTGCCACCATTGCACCAACGTGACCTGACCTGGCCTGTTTTAGACCAACATTGTGATGGGCAAGGTTGTCCTAGTTTGGAAGATCTTGTTCTTCCGTGATAGGGTTGCTTATGACTTCCTCCATCTGCTTTTGTGGTGGGGACAGGAGCAGATTTGGGTCCAGGGGGGTATATTTAATCAAGGGATGTATGGGGATTGCAAGCTTGGAACCTTGACACATACCGGTTCATGTCCCTGCTTGAAAGTCAATTGGTGAATATTGATATTGGATAATCTTTTTTTTTTTCCCAGAAATTCAAATGCAGAATTAATGATTTTTTATAAATATGTTGTACATCACATCTGAATTTGTTTTGGTGATTGCAGGCTGGGGTGAGAAGATGAAGCAAGTGGTAGGAATGGTGGTTTCCAATAAGATGCAGAAGTCGGTGGTGGTGGCAGTGGATAGACTATTCTACCACAAATTGTACAACCGATATGTCAAGCGCACCTCTAAATTTATGGCTCATGATGGGCACAATCTCTGTAACATTGGTGACCGAGTTAGTTACAAGAACTTACCTGTCTAATTGGCTGATTTATTTATCAAATTCAATATTTTGAACATAATTTTCACCACTTGATTGATTATATTATTGGTTTTGCAACAAAATTAATAAGAAATTGCTTTTACCATTGCTGTTTCAGGTTCGACTGGATCCTTCTAGGCCTTTGAGCAAGCGTAAACATTGGATTGTTGCTGAAATTCTCAAGAAAGCACGTATATATGTTCCACCCTCCACCCCAGTGATTGGTAATTTGAGCTCCAGCTCTGAAGCACCTGCTCCCTAAATTGGCACAAGGTTTGAATGTATAAATTTAATTCTCATTTTAGCAGTATCAGGCTTGTTTGCTTTTATATATTTATATTTCCCCTATGTTTTTGGAAAAGGTTACACAGTTATGAATACGATTTTTGTTTTTTCAAATGTTTCTCACTACTGGGCTCCCTCTTCTTTGTCATCCATGCTTCCTTTTCCTTACTTTTCTTACTTTAGTCCTTTTCTTATATTTCTGTTTGTTATAGGATCAGCCTCTAATTTTTGCCACCCTTCAATTCCATGAGTCGATACAAGCTCCTGAGAGTTAATTTTTTGGAGGGTTATGAATGTGTTTAACTTTGTAAATTTTAGAATGTTTCCAAATTATTTGGATTGCAAAGAAGAAAGAAAATGAGAGAATAAATACAACCAAAAAAGTGCATTATTCCAAATTGTTATGTTGGGTAGTGGAGTGCCACAAGAGTTGAAAATAAATATAGCGGTGATGA
Organism: Castanospermum australe; assembly: GCA_019955255.1. Lineage (NCBI taxonomy): Eukaryota > Viridiplantae > Streptophyta > Magnoliopsida > Fabales > Fabaceae > Castanospermum > Castanospermum australe. The sequence continues at coordinate 91,766 of NSJW01000324.1, read as the reverse complement.
GAATGTGAGGTGGATGAGTGGACATGAATAAAAAGATTAGATTAGGTAACAAATTTATCAGAGAGAAAGTTAGAGTAACACTTACTAAGAAGATGATGGAAACTCACCTAAGGTAGTTTGTGTCTTTTAAATTTTTAAATTAGGCATTTAAAGTATCTTGGCTGTCAAATCTACAGAAGTTATAGCTGTTGGTATAGAAATCAAATTGGAAATGAAGTTTAGTTGAACGAGTTGATAGTTTGCAACCTTATTCAAATTACTCCTTAAAGGACAGTTACGTCAAAAAATAGACCTTAGATAGCAGGTTGTCCACTGTAGTCTTCTGCATTTAATTGACACTATAGTGTATGATCCTGTACATTGCTTGTAACTTCCAAATGTGAGTTTGCATGATTTTGAAGCTTGAACTTGCCCATGCTGTTTTGTTGGTAAGATGGCTGGGAATATTATGGAAATCTGAACTCCTGCTGCTGTTATCATCTTAGGCCAAAATTGGAACCCTACATTGTTTTCCATTCTGACATCGTTCCTAAATTTTCATGGCAGGAGAAATTTTAATGTGGCACGTTCTAAGTTTGATTAGCTTGTATCTCGATGGGGTAAAATCAGTCTGCTGCAACTTCACATGGAAGTCTTTGTCAAGGCTATGACTGCGTGATCTTTATTGCCATCTGTGAAAATGGATTGTGGTATACCATGATCAGAAGGGGTATTTGTTCTCATGATTATGTTACAAATTTTGTCAGCAGATTTCCTTAGTGATAACATCTTTACATGCATGATTCTGTGGTATTGTATTTGCATACAGTTTCTAAAAAAAAAGAAAAAGAAAAAGCCTCGAATGCATAAGGAATTCGTTTAGCAACTTTTTCCAGACATTTTGTCGCCTACTCCCTCCCATTAAAGGCCCCCCTATCAAGAAAAATGGAGGACCCTGTTAGGATGAGAGATTGATAGCATGGTGGCAAGGGATTTCCAGAATGAAGGCATGGCGATTATGGGGGAACTTTGAATAACGCAAATCATGAATTGTAAAGGGAGTTGTTTCTTGTTTTCTTTGCTATAGTTATAGAGTTAATGACAATTTTTTAATTAATAGAAATGTTTAGTAATTAAAAAAACTTTAATGTTAAACATACAAAGTAAATTACTTCTGAGAAGAGTTAATGCTAACACCCTATTTATATATACTCCTTTTTCCTTCCCTTTCTAGATTTGTAGAGCCTCCTATGTCAGTTGTAACCACAGGAAAAAAGTAAAATTGTTATTCGAAAAATTTTTCATGCTACTGTGGAGCTTGCAACTTTCTCTTCTTGTTTTCTCCGGCCCGGATAACGAAGCAATCCCGTTTGGATATCACAAAAATTGTTAAATTCAGGTTCAGGAAGAAGCAGCGTTACTAATATTTAGTTTTTGCTGCTACACATTAAACAGTTGAAATTCTTCCCCTTTTTTAATTATTATGTTACAGTTGGATTCATTTGGCACCAATCGATTGTATCCCTTGAGTACAAAGTAAAGCATTACTAATTTATTTTCTCTTTCAAAGTTGTATCTAATTATTCGTTGGGAAGGATTAAAGGTGTCTTCTTTTGAAAAATGGAGGAAGATGTAATGACTATGGCTAAAGTTCCTTTTATTTTTTTGTTATAGAAATCATTACTGAAATTATATGCAAAAGAAATACTGAAAACCAAATTGCGTTATAGTTCGTGTTGCTTTGTTAGCTTCTAAGTTTTTCTTGCATGATAGAGACGTAGTAGATGCAATTAACTCAACGATTGAATGATTACATCAGAGACTGGGTCTCCCTGCATTACCCAATTAAGAGAAGGAACAAATGACTGTTATTGCAGTGACATGCAAGGTACAGAACGGTGTTGATGAAGGTGTGAACCTGCCATGATGAGTGTGAGAAAGTGGTGTTTGGTTGGAGAAAGGGACTGCATTTGTCACTAGTCACTAGTGCGAAATGTCATGGCAATATATAAGAGCTTGTGGTAACGAAATGAGATGATAGTGTCGTCGAATTTATACTTATCCAAGGAGATTATATATTCAAATCCTACTTTGTCTTTGTTCTACCAAAAATTTTCTTTCAAGTTTAGGCTTTTTAGAATATTTGAATTTGGTATAATTTCTAACATGCATTTTGGAAGCCTATGGAGTTTTTATTTTAAAATATTATGATGCTGATTGAGACGTGTGATTTAGATAAACTCATTTTTTGTTCATAAGTGTTTATTGAAGACCATAAGCGCATACAATTTTATTTTTTTTTTAGAATGCGAATACAAAGTTTTAAAATGCATTTAGATGAGTTTATAAACATGGCATAATTTCAAACTTATTTTCACAAGGCAAAAACTTAATGGCACATATGATAACCATTTAGTTCATGTTAATAATTTACTTCAAGTTTCACCTCTTCATTCTCTGAAATTCCAATGAATAAATTGCTATTTTTGTTTTTGAAAGTTATTGCATCTTTTCATTTGGTCTCTTTATATTTAGTTCTCTTAAATGAATTCTTAAATCGTTTGATTTTTTTTTTGGACTCAATTTTGATACTTTCATACACTTTCACAATTTTAGACTTTTTGGTGAAATACATAAAACTCCATTCATGTTTATGTGTGATTTACCTAAGTATTTAACAGTTGTAATTTACCCTAAACATATACTTTTCAACCTATATATCCCTCTTTTTTTTTTTTGCTTGACCGTGAATTTATTTATTTGTTGAGAATTCCCGAATTAACAAGAAAAAAAAATTGATATTTAAATTTAAAAAACACTATTTATTAGAGTAAATTGTATAATCCAATAGTTTTAAAGAGAGAAATTGTTACAACTAAAACATCTGTAAGTAAAATTGTAAGTGAACCCAAGCCGAGAGATATTTTATATATTTCATTCTAAATTTAAAAGATTTAAGGTGAACGAAAGAACTTAATTGAAACAAATAAAAACATTAAGGATTCACATACACTAGAAATTAACTTATGTGGCATGTTGATTAAAAAAAATGATCTTGTTTTTTTAAAATTTGACTCATTATACATGTCTTTGTCATACTAGTTAGGGGTACAATTCACTTTTTCAGCAAATAAGAAATATAATATAAAAGGTCTGTTCAACATTTTTCTTTCAAAAATACTCAAACGAGTGCTTCGTTAAAAAAAGTATTTGAATAAAATGCTTAATCTCATCACTTTTAAATGTCACATCAGTTAAATTTTTAACAAAATATAAAATTATATTTATACTGCACCCTAGTAAGAAAGAAATGACAAAGATGAAAGTGAAAAAAAAATTTGAAATTCCAAAAAAAGGAATCAAAGACGGACTACAGTTTAGCCCAATTATTAACACTGTTTCAATAAATTTGAAGAAGAACAAAAGTTTGAAGTTGCACAAGTTGTAACTGTGAGAAGAAGAAGCACTCTCTCTCTTGCTTTTCTTGCATTACACTTCACTCTTTCAGTTAACAAATCTCTCACTATTTTTGGCGGGAGGTGGACCCCACCAAATTAAAAACCAAAACATCTTTCTAATAAATACAACTACCTCTCTTTCCATTCTCTCACAACTACTCCACTGCACTCACTGTAACGTTACCGTAACCCATTCTCTTCCTCTCTGCCAAAACGTTTCGTATCGATCACTATTCGTTCTAATCTCCACAATGGGCGGTTCTTTCTTCTTTCCTCTTCTCCTCCTCTTCTTCTCCCATTCCGTACTTTCTCTCTCCTCCGACGGCCTCGCCCTTCTCTCTCTAAAATCCGCCGTCGACCAGCCCCCCGACGCCTCCGCCTTCTCCGACTGGGACGACGGCGACCCCACCCCCTGCCGCTGGTCCGGCGTATCCTGCGGCAACATCACCGGCCTCCCGGAGCCTCGCGTCGTCGGCGTCGCCCTCGCCGGAAAGGGCCTCCGCGGCTACATTCCGTCGGAGCTCGGCAGCCTGCTCTACCTCCGGCGGCTCAACCTCCACAGCAACAGCTTCTACGGCTTCGTCCCCGTCCAGCTCTTCAACGCCACCGCCCTCCACAGCATCTTCCTCTACGGGAACAACCTCTCCGGCCCCCTCCCTCCTTCGATCTGCAACATCCCCAGGCTCCAGAACCTTGACCTCTCCAGCAACTCCTTCTCGGGACACATCCCCGCAGCGCTCAAAAATTGCAAGCAGTTGCAGAGGCTGATCCTAGCCCGGAATAAATTCTCCGGCAAGATACCTAGGGGGCTGTGGTCTGAGTTGGAGAATCTGATGCAGCTCGACTTCTCCGCGAACGAGCTAGAAGGCTCGATTCCGGAAGACATCGGCGAGCTCAAATCCCTCACTGGCACGCTTAATCTCTCATTCAACCATTTATCAGGTAAAATTCCAAAATCTCTGGGGAATTTGCCAGTGACTGTGAGTTTTGATCTCCGGAACAACAATCTCAGCGGCGAGATTCCAAAAACGGGGACGTTTTCGAACCAGGGCCCAACCGCGTTTCTGAACAATCCGCAGCTGTGCGGGTTCCCTCTCCAGAAATCTTGTGCCGACTCGGCACAGGGCTCGCCTGAGAGTCCGGGTTCGTCGCGGGAACCCGATAACCATTCGAAGAAAGGCTTGAGTCCCGGCTTGATCATACTGATATCAGTGGCTGACGCGGCTGGGGTGGCTTTCGTTGGGCTCGTGGTTGTGTACATTTACTGGAAAAGGAAGGACAATTCCAATGGGTGTAGCTGCACTGGGAAGAGCAAGTTTGGTGGGGATGATGAGAAAGCAAATGTCTGTTCTTTCCCATGCATCAATGGTTCGAAGAGTGATGACTCTGAGGTGGAGGAGGAGCATGAGAAAGCAGAGGAAAGCAGAGGGGAAGGGGAATTGGTGTCCATTGACAAAGGCTTCACCTTTGAGCTTGATGAGCTCTTGAGGGCCTCGGCTTACGTGTTGGGGAAGAGTGGGTTGGGAATAGTGTACAAGGTGGTGCTGGGAAATGGGGTGCCCGTGGCTGTGAGGAGGCTGGGTGAGGGTGGAGAGCAGAGGTACAAGGAGTTTGCGGCGGAGGTGCAGGCCATTGGGAAAGTGAAGCACCCAAACATTGTGAGGTTGAGAGCCTATTATTGGGCCACTGATGAAAAGCTTCTGATCAGTGACTTCATCTCCAATGGCAATTTGGCCACTGCCCTTCGAGGTTAGTTGTTTCTCATTTTGTTTCCCTTTGTGTGATTGACCTCCATTTTCACTCTTCCAACGGAGAGACATGTCTACCTAACCTAACCAAACAGAGTAGCAGGTTGTCGGTGAAGAGACTGTAAATTAAATGCTGCTGACTGATACTGACAGGAGAAAATGATAATAATAGTAGTAAAGAATAACAATTATGGGCAATAGTAGGTGGATAAAATTTCAATCTTGGTACATGGACGAGTTTTAAATGACTGATAATCATGCATGCAGCATGCGTGGATTGATAAATACCAGCATTATATATATATTAACTAAGGTCTAAAACTATGCCCTGGTATCATCTCAAAAAAAAAAAAAACTATGCGCTGGCATATTATGTATTTTTTCTTCCTTTGCCTAAGAGGAATATTTGTGGTTCACTTTGCACGTACATTCTCTTATTCAATTATTATCCGTCAATTAGCTTTGTCCAGTCCCATGTCACCTGCTTTGTTATTTTTTGTGTGCAAGAGTGATAAGAGTGGAAGACTAAAATGCAAGTAAAACATGGATGAAGAAATTTGACTTGGTAATAAATAAGAATTTAATTTTAATCTAATGTAAAACTTATTTACACTATCCTCTAATTATTTATTCTTACATAAATGAAAATAGTTTGATTATAATAATAACTATATAAAATATCAAACTCTTTTTAATAATGTGTCAATATATAAGTGAATAATAATGTAAAAAAAATTTAAACTAATATAAGTGAATCAAAATTAAATCCATAAATAATATCTAAAGAGACTTTTTATTTTTGGTTTTCAATTTCATGAGATTGTACAAGATTAATTTTATATTGCGCAGATGAGTTCTGTCTGAATTATATATTATATTTATATAATATTTAGAAAGGATTGGTAGATAATCTCTTTTGAAAACTTTCTGTTAGAAAATTTATTACTTCCTTTTCTGACTCTACTATATTTTTTTGGTTCTAATTTTAAAATACAATATTAGATGGAAAATGAATACATAAAAAATAATATCTAATCTTACATCTAATGCTTGTTTATCTCTCATGATATAAAAAGATTGTTTTCACTATGCTACCAGGAATTGTTTTTGTTCCAAAGACTATTTTTTATATAATCCAAAGACTCTACTATTTCAATGTGATGTGAACGTTTTTGAATTTATTTATTATTTAACTTGATATATTATCTTCTCAAAAGAGAAAATTAGCATATTTCTGTATAATTACCAAAAAAAGAAAAAAAGGAGTGAAAAAGAATGCTTTTCCTTGTTTCATGATTCATCCTTTAGACTAACTTGCTTATGAAGCAGCGTCTTCACCAGCTTCTTCATAACCTCTTTATTTCAGCTGGGCCCTACAAGAACTGTGTTCCTACTCATTCCTTGCTTCGGCTGCACCTAAGAAAATATATAAGTCAACATAAATTTCAAATTTACACAAAAATTAATAACTCATAGTCTGCATTTTCATTCTGTACTTTATGTTATGATCTCCCAGTAAAAATTTTCGGCTAAAAACAGTTCACTGCTGCTAATAGTTAAACCAAATTGTCTATACAGGTAGAAATGGCCAGCCATCTCCGAACCTTTCGTGGTCAACCAGGCTGAGAATCGCCAAAGGAACAGCCAGGGGCTTGGCCTATCTCCATGAATGCAGTCCAAGAAAATTTGTCCATGGTGACGTCAAACCCACCAACATCCTCCTTGACAACGACTTCCAACCCTACATTTCCGATTTTGGTCTCAACAGGCTGATCAGCATCACCGGAAACAACCCGTCCACCGGTGGCTTCATGGGTGGAGCTCTTCCTTACATGAAGTACTCGTCACAGAAGGAGCAAACCAACACTTACAAAGCCCCCGAGGCACGAGTCCCAGGCTTCAGACCCACCCAGAAATGGGACGTGTATTCATTCGGAGTTGTTTTGCTTGAACTGCTAACTGGCAAGTCCCCAGAGTCATCTCCCACCACATCAACCTCTGTGGAAGTCCCTGACCTGGTGAGGTGGGTAAGGCAAGGGTTCGAAGAAGAAAGCCCATTATCTGAAATGGTTGATCCATCGCTGCTCCAAGAAGTGCGTGCCAAGAAAGAGGTACTGGCTGTGTTTCATGTAGCACTGGCATGCACTGAAGGAGACCCTGAGGTCAGGCCTAGAATGAAAATGGTGTCTGAAAATCTTGAAAGGATTGGAACGTAATTAACATTCCAGTGTCCAGTATTCAGCCTCAGAGTTTGAGACTGGAATTTCCTTGATACACAAGAGAAGATGCAGTTCAGTCTCATGATGCATTTTTGTGGCAGCATTGTGAAGATTTCATGCTAGGCATCGAGATGGTGCTGCAAATCCTTTCCATCTTGGATTAGGCCCTCGGACCTTTTAACTTTTGTTTGGAAGTCAAGCAATTTTTGAAGAGCTGTAACTATGAAGGTCTCACCCCATCACATCCTCATTTTGTTTTACTTTTTTTGGCGAAATATCAGGAAAGTTGCTAGATATTTTTTAAATTTTGTTCTGATCTCATTTCCTCCAGAATCTGATTAGTGATTACAATAATTTTCACAACATCTTGCATTATGATTTGAGTTGGTAAATTCAGATTTAATATTGTGCTTGTAAGATTGATACTTCTAGCCTATTGGTATGGGGATTATTTTGATTGAGGGTAGAGATATCGAGGACTTTTCCTATTCATACCGAACTTGGTGCCATCATTCCATCTAGTATTTACAATAATGTTTGCATATGTAAATATGCTTGAAATTGGCAACTCATGCAAGAGATGTTATGCTACAAAGTTAACTTTATGGTTCTTACCCAAAAAAAAGAAGGTTTAAATTTACGACCGCTATGCATAATATAAATGGAGAGAATCGCATGAAGCTTTCTAAAAACGAGAAAGAATCACAGGAAGCTATTAGCTGGTGGAGTAAAGTTAGGGGAAAAAATTCATACTTTAAATCACAAACTAACAAGATAATATCGAAATAAATTATAAGAGTCAAACTATAATTGATTATTAAAAAGAAAGTACAATAAAATAGGCTTTCTCTTTGTGTGTAAAAGTATAATAAAACAAAGAGTAAATCGCCTTTCTAACTGAAAAAAAAGAGTAATTTTTTTATTTCTTTAAATATATATGTGTCATTAATTGGATCTTTTAAAAATTTTTTATACTAATTTAATTTTTTAATTGTAAAAGGTGATATCAATTTTATTTTTTTTAAAAATTAACATCAATTAAATTCATTAATTATTTAAAAATTTTTTAATTTAATTTTTTAATCATATAAAATTAATATTAATTTAATTTTATAATTATAAAATTATATTAATTTAATTTTTAAAAGATAATTTTAATATTATTTTTTATATTTGAAAAATCGAATTAATAAAAAAATTTTAAAATGCCAAAATTCTATCGTTTTAAATCATAGTTACTTTTACAATAAAATTTTTAAAAATGTAAAACATGTACTTTATTGTATGATTGAAATTATATTTGAGAATTTTTTATTATTTATTTTTTTAATTTTTTGATTAACATGATATAAACTTTTCGATAGAGATTTAAAATTTAAAATAAAGGATATATTATAAATAATAAAATGTAAATAAATAATTATTTATAAAAATTAAAAAAATTTAATAAGCTTATAATTTATTACTTATATTTTGTTAAATTTTAAATCGCTAATTTTTTTAATTAATAATTATATACTCCAGAATTTATCCTTTAAATTGCTCCTCTTCCTCGTCAAAATTCAATAATATGAGGCTTAAACATTATATGACCCCATCACCTAGATATTTATTTATTTATTTTAAGACTACATAAATATTTATTAATGATAATGCAACCATCACCAAAACTGAATAGTCCGTTAAATATCCCAAAAAAAAAAAAAATAGTCCGTTAAATTCAAAAGAACCTATTTACTTTTTGTAGAATTTGGTTTTACTTAGGCCCGCAAAGCCACTCTTTCGCTGTGTCTCATGCTCCAAGATGGCGTCTTCTCTCTCTCGCCCTTTTCTTTGCACGAGCTCTCTGCAACTGCAACCCCATCATCCATCGTTGAAGTCTCCAACTAAAGCTCTTTGCTTTGCTCGTCTACGAATTGCGCCTAAATCGTGTCGTCGGAAAAACAGTGCCAGCGCCGATTCGCTGGAAACTCCGTCCAAGGAACCCAGCTCCCCAAGACAGCCTCATAATTCTTCTTCGGTTGATTCCTTTGCTTCTCTGATTCAACGCTTCAGGTATTGTTTGCGCTGGTGGTGAAGCTGGAATTGTTTGTAGATTATGCTTTGTTTGAGTTCAATTTTTATGTACTTGGGATTTCGAAATTGACTATGGTTATTTATTTATTTATAAATTGGGGTTTTGAAGTTTCTTTCTTGGGATTTGAACAGAAATGGGTGGCTTAAATTTGATGATCTGGGGATGGAGATATTGTCCATTGCACTACCTGCTGCGTTGGCTTTGGCGGCTGACCCCCTTGCCTCGTTGGTTGACACAGCGTTCGTTGGCCATATAGGTACTTCTGTGGAAGTGAATTTTATTATTGTCGAATTTTTAGTTTTAATTTGGGACATAAGAAAAAGAATTTTTTTTTAATTAGCTGGCTCTGGCTGCAATGTAATTTACTTGATTTTATTCTGACTTGGGAAGCTAATCATTCTAATCACTTAGTGTTGTTGTTTTAATAGTTAATAATAGTATTAGTGATCCTATTGTTGATGTCTATGATGATGGTAGCAAGTATTGACTTTTCTCTGGTTCTCTTTGTTTTGTCATATATTCACCATAAGAGAATTTTCCCTTGACTAAATTTCTCTATGCAGGATCAGTTGAATTAGCTGCAGTTGGAGTTTCAGCTTCTGTTTTTAATCTTGTGTCAAACTTATTTAATGTTCCTTTGCTTAATATTACTACATCATTTGTTGCTGAGGAGCAGGCACTGATTAGCAAGGAAGATGACCCCAGTCGAAGTGATGATAGTGGTAATTTTCAAGAAAGCTACCACTTTAAGAATTATCTGTGTACTTTTCCTGGATATGGTTGTAGATTTTCTTGTTCAGATGTATATACTGAGAGTTTTGGTGTCATGTGGGCATTATAAAGATTTCCTGGGGAAGTACCAAAGCAAGAAGATCCTTCCTTCAGTATCAACTTCTTTAGCACTTGCTGCAACCCTTGGAATTGCTGAAGCTGTGGCTCTTTACCTTGGCTCTGGCATTCTTATGAATTTCGTGGGTATACCTGTTGTACGTCAAACTTGGCTGATTACTGATCCATACATTGTCTCATATTACTATTATGTTTCTTCATTTCATAATTTCTTTTGAGTTATACATTTGGCCAGGCAAGACAAACCCTCCCCAACCCAGCCAACACAAAGAAAAGGGGAAAAAAAAATTGTTGGTTACAGAAACTAGTAGCAATATTTGAAATAAAGTATATTTGGTTAGATGTAAAATCTCTTTCTTGAAATAAAGTATTTTTCCAATATTTAATATACTGCCGTATTTGCTTTATACAACTCCTCTGTGTGTTGAGGTATAGCTATCATGAAATATCTATCATAATTAAAGCACTTATTTAGCTTTTTCTCTGAACTTATATATGTGGTTGGCTCATAAAGTTGTCATTAGCTGCTTATAAACTTGTTTTCTTTTGTATGATTGCAAATGAAATTTCTTATGAGAAACCTTGTAAGAAAACACAGATTAATGCAGATTTTGTTTAAAAATTTTTTTTAATGATATATTGGTGATGAGGTATATGATCTATCATAACTAAAGCTCTATTTTTGCTAATGCTCTAGACTTATATGTATGGTTGGCTCATAAAGGTGTGATTAACTGCTTATAAACTTGTTTTATGTTGTATGATTGTGATAGAACTGGACCAGAATTCTGAGATTTTGAATACGAATAGCAATTTTATCTCCTCAACTGCTCTGCTATCAGTAGGATATCAGAGCAGTGGGGCATATGAACGTTACAATCTGCTACAGAAATGTAAAAAGAAGGAAGAAATTCTTGTAGATAGCCCAGGCAAATTCGAGAGTGCCTGGTTCTCTCCTCCCAATCCTCTCTTACTCTTTTCCTGCCTCCCCTTTGCACTGCACAGCCCTTAAATATGACCTTAAATATGAATCTGATCACCAAGTCACACTTCCCTCCCATCCTCGGTTCGTGCGGGAAACAACTCTCAGCTGTGAAGAGGAGAGTTAGTTACCAGCTCACACTTGTTGGGTGGGCGGGTCTGATCCCCTGCTCCTCTTAAATTTCTTCCTTACATACACCTTAGGCCCCCGAGCCTTATCAATACTCCTCCCCCAAAAGTCTCACCTTGTCCTCAAGGTGAAAGTTCAAAAATTGGTCTTGAATGTGAGACATAGTTTCCCAGGAGCTTTCAAAGGCTGGTAGATCTTGTCATTGGATGAGAGCCTCCTGTTATCCTGCTGCATTGGTACGAACATCAATGACAGCCACTGGTTGTACTTGTAATTCCAAGTCTTTTGACAAAAATGAAGGCAATGGTTGGCTTGTAGCTGATGCATAAATGGATTTCTTGAGGAGAGAAACATGAAAAGTAGGATGATTGCGACTGCCGTCTGGTAGTTTCAGAGTATAAGCCACCTGTCCCACTCGTGCTAGGATCTCGTAGGGGCCATAGTACTTGGGGCTAAGCTTTTGATTGAGTCGCTGTGCTAAGGAACAAAGTTTGTAAGGCTGGATTTTGAGGAAGACAAAATCACCAGGTTGGTAAACTACCTCTCGGCGATGTTTGTCTGCTTGTAGCTTCATGTGGTTCTGAGCCAGCACCAAATTATCCTAGAGTTCAGCTAGCATCTGGTCTCAATCAGCTAGAATTTTATTGACTTCTTCAATTGCAGAAGGGGTTGTTACCCCCTTAAGTAATATAAGGGGGTTTGTGCTGTATAAAGCCTTGAAAGGAGTGATTTTAGTCGCACTGTTGTAGTTGGTATTATACCAAAACTCCGCCCAACTAAACCACTTAGGCCATTGTTTAGGTTTAGTGCCAGTGAGACAGCGCAAATAAGTTTCTAAGTACTTGTTTACTACCACAGTTTGGCCATCGGATTGGGGATGGTAGGCTGATGTGAACTTCAGCTTAGTTCCCATTTGCCTGAACAACTCAATCCAAAATTGGCTGAGAAAAACCCTATCTCGATCAGTGACAATAGATGATGGAAACCCGTGTAATTTTTACAATCTCCTTGATAAAAATATCAGCTACTTCTTTAGCTGTGAACGGGTGACATAAAGCAATAAAATGGGCATACTTTGTTAGCCTATCTACCACCACCAAAAAAATGGTATCCACCCCTGTGTCTTAGGTAATCCACCGATGAAATCCATTGAGATGTCAGACCAAGTATGATTGGGAATAGGAAGTGGTTGCAGCAAACCAGCTGGTGATAAAGTCTGGTGCTTATTCCTTTGGCATACTTCACAGGCAGCTACATACCTTTGAATGTCCTTCTTCATACCCTCCCAGTATACAAGAGCAGAAATTCTCTTGAAAGTGCCGAAAAAACCAGAGTGTCCACCTATTGCAGAATCATGAAATTCCTTAAGAATTAGAGGGATAGTGGATGAGGATTTAGGCAGCACCAGCCTTTCCTTATACAATAGTTGGCCCCCTTAATTTGGTAGCCTGGATGAGAAACAGATTGAAGTAAAACCTCTTGCATAATCTGACCCAACTTGGGATCAGCTTGAACTTCCTCTACCAGGTTGTCTAAACTATGAAATTGAACCGTGGAAATGGCCGCATATTGCAACCTGTGGCAGAGGGCATTTGCTACCTTGTTATTAGTCCCCGGCTTATAGTGGATTTCAAAATCAAAACCAATGAACTTGGAAATCCACTTGTATTGTTCTTCTCCCAGTAGTTTTTGTTCTGTGAGAAACTTGAGGCTTCTTTGATCAGTGTGAATGATGAAATGGCGGCCCATCAAGTAGTGACGCCATTTTTGAACAGCAAACACAACTGCCATAAGTTCTCGCTTATATAATGACTTAGCTTGAGCTCTCTCGGATAAACCTTGGCTTATATAAGCCACTGGTCTGCCTTCCTGCATCAATACTGCCCCAATTCCTGTGCTAGACGCGTTAGTCTCCACAGTGAATGTTTTGGAGAAATCAGGGACTGCTAACACTGGTATACTTGTCATGGCAGATTTTAAATGTTCAAATACAAGTTGAGCTTCCACTCCCCAAGAAAAATTTTCCTTCTTGAGGAGATTAGTCAATGGTCTAGCAATTTTCCCATAATCCTTGACAAATTTTCTGTAATAACCAGTGATACCAAGGAATCCCCTAAGGCTTTTGACATCAGTAGGAATAGGCCAAGTTTGCATCACTTCCACTTTCTTTGGATCTGCTGCCACCCCTTCATGAGAAATTAAGTGGCCCAAATATTCTATCTGTGGATGCCCGAAAGCACACTTCTTCTTATTGACAAATAATCGTTGCTCATATAGTTGATGAAACACCAGCTTAAGATGCTCCAAGTGAGATGACTTATCCTTACTATAAATTAGGATGTCATCAAAGAAAACCGGCACGAACTTCCTTGGGAAGGGCTTCAATACTTCATTCATAAGTGATTGAAAGGTAGAGGGGGCGTTAGATAACCCAAACGGCATGACCAAAAACTCATAGTGCCCAGCATGTGTTCTTAAAGCTGTTTTTATAATGTCTTCTTTCCTCAGTCTAATATGGTGATATCCAGGCTTCAAATCTAGTTTGGAAAACACTTCTGCCCCTCCTAACTCATCCAATAACTAGTCTATGATTGGAATAGGAAACTTGTCAGGTATAGTGATTTTGTTTGGTGCTCTATAGTCGACACAAAAGCGCCATCCCCTGTCTTTCTTCCTTACCAGAATAACAGTGCTAGAATATGGGCTATTGCTAGGCCTAATGATTCCAACCGTCAACATTTCATCCACAATTTTCTCTAATTCATTTTTCTGGTAATGAGGGTACTTGTAGGGCCTTAAGTTCGGGATTTGTGCTCCATCCTTTAGGTTGATGGCATGATCTTGCTTCCTCTCTGGTGGTAGCCCTTGTGGATCAAGGAATAGATTCTCGAACCTAGTTAGCAAATCCTACAATTCTGCCCAGGGGGGGTTGTCTTACTGTTGTTCAGTAGTGACGCATTTGCACTCCACATAGTACCCTTCTCCCTCATCCTGCAGAGCCTTGATCATTGCTCTTAAGGAAGCTGGAGATTTACAGAGGGACGACTCTCCTCTAATTGTCACCTGTCCTTGAGCCACCTCTAATTTTAGTGTTAAGTCTTTAAAATTGGCCCTTATCTCTCCCAGACTTTCCAACCAATCCATCCCAAGCACCACGTCCGCTCCACCCAGTTCAAACGAATAGAAATCTTGAATGACCTTCACTCCTTGCATCTGTAGCACGATTCCTCTGCAAACTCCCTTACTTCTCACCTTATGTCCATCTCCTACCTTCACAAGGTATTCAGGAGTATCTAAAATAGGAAGATGAAGTTCCTGAACCATCCTTTTGCTATGAAGTTGTTAGAGGCCCCGCAGTCCACAAGTACCACTACCTCATTTCCTCTTATTTCTCCTCAGAGTTTGAGAGATTTCTTGGATGTCATTCCCATTATACTATGCATGGAGAGTTGCAATGCCCGATCCTCCTCGATAGCTTGCTTTTGCTCCTGTTCCATTTCCACATCCTCCTCATTTGGAGTTTCAATGAGTAGCAGGTGGAATTGCTTATTTTTGCACACATGATCTGGGCTATATTTTTCATCACACCGAAAACATAGTCCCTTCTTCCTTCTGTCTTGATATTCAGCATCTGACAGCCTTCTGGACCCTCCCCTTCTACTACCTCCCATTCTCTCCCCTGCTGCCTTATCTCCTATATTACTACCTAGGGACACAGCCTTAGAATTGGCTGTAGCCACTCCAGTTCCTCCTTTGTGTCCTTCAATATAATGCTTCCCCCCGAAATCCACCAACGTGGTTTTAGATGATTGAGCTGGTTTATAATTCCAGCTTGATACCTTCCCTCCAACTGTATTAAGCTTCTCGCATGCCCAGTTTTTTTCTTCAATTAGCAGGGCCTAGTCCATCAGATCAGTTAGTGAATTCAATCTATGGAGTTTTAATTCCGCCCTTATTTTCTCCTTCAGGCCATTTAAGAACACTCCTCTCAACACATCCTCATCAGCATGCCTCAAGGGTCTGGAGATCAACTCAAAGTTTTTCGGAATTCCCCTACCGTGCCTGTTTGTCGTAGTCCCAGCAGGATTTTGAATGGATTTCCCGCTAGGGCTGGTTGAAAACGCCGGAGAACGGCCTCCCTGAACCTCGCCCACGTTACTTCTACCGTCCGAGCTTCCCACCATTGGTACCAGTTGAGCGCCCTTCCAAAGCCAGTATCAACGCTTGTATCCTTTCTCTATCAGACATGGAGTTGATGTGGAAAATATCTCTCTACCCGATTGAGCCACCCGTATGTGTCTTCACCCGAGAACAGGGGTAGCTCTATACGTCTCGTCCGAACATCCTGGTTGAAGGCTCTGGGTGTGCCGTATGTCCGCTCGGTGTCTCCGTCCTCGTCGAGGTGCATCTCTAGTCTTCTTTGCGCGGTTTTCGGCGTCCTTCCTTGAAGAAACCGCATCAACCTTTGCTGCAGCTCTTCGTTTTGCCTCTCCCGAGCCTCCCTTGCCTGCCTTTCTTCATTTGCTTCCTTCCTCCACTGCGCGAACTCCATTCTTAGATCCTCTACCATGTTCATTCCGCATTCCATGGCCTTAATCCTGGCTTCCATCCTAGTGTTGACCATTTCACAGCTCCCAGATCAGGAGATCTGATACCAGTTGATAGAACTGGACCAGAATTTCAAGATTTTGAATGAGAATAGGAATTTTATCTCCTCAACTACTTTGCTATCAGTAGGATATTAGAGCAATGAGGCATATGAACAGAGCAGTAGGGCATTTGAACGTTACAATCTGCTACAGAAATGCAAAAAGAAGGAAGAAATTCTTGTAGATAGCCTAGGCAAATTCGAGAGTGTCTAGTTCTCTCCTCCCAATCCTCTCTTACTCTTTTCCTGCCTCCCCTTTGCACTGCACAGCCCTTAAGTATGAATCTGATCACCAAGTCACACTTCCCTCCCATCCTCGGTTCACGCGGGAAACAGCTCTCAGCTGTGAAGAGGGGAGTTAGTTACCAGCTCACACTTGTTGGGTGCACGGGTTTGATCCCCTGCTCCTCTTAAATTTCTTCCTTTCGTACACCTTAGGCCCCCGAGCCTTATCAGATTGCAAATGACATTTTCTTATAAGCAACCTTGTAAAAAAGCAGATTAATGCAGCTTTTGTTTAAGAATTTTCTCTGTTTTTTTTTTTATTTTTTTGTTATGATGTATTAGTGGCATATAATTGTTTACATGAATAATCCTTAATATTGAAAAATAAAAAAAAGAAAAAAAAATAGTTTCAGATGGAAAATTATATGTTATTTTACTTGAATAATATGAAATATTAATGGAGATCTTGTTTGTGTTATTTGTTCCATTTTATATGCTGTAGGATTCTCCCATGCGTGCACCTGCTGAGCATTTTCTTACATTGAGGGCCTTTGGTGCTCCACCAATTGTGATTGCATTAGCTGCACAAGGCACTTTTCGTGGATTTATGGATACAAAGACGCCTCTATATGCCGTTGGCAAGTGCTGCAGCATCTTCCTTTCTCTCTCTCTCACTTTCTCTTTACTCGGTCGTATGTGATGTAATACTATTGAAATTGGAAATATCTTTGCAGGGGTACTTTATCCTTATCACTAATTTCAAGTGGAAATAAGACTAAAGTTTTTTATTTATAATGACACTAGACTGTGTCACTATGTCACACAGACCTTAGAAGTAATTCAATTTAGACAAGAAGTTAAAACTTAAACATGCCTTTGAGAATCAAGAAAAGAGACAAACTATTACATGATTTGAAATTTTGAATGACAAGGAAGTGTCCACTGGCAGAAACAACCCCACAAGGTAAATATGTAATGGAGATTGTAAAATTATCTTAATAACTGAAAGCATAGTCTGAATGTGCCCTTTTGTCATCATTAATATCTTTATGGAAAGATGCAAAATATTTAACTTCGTTGACAACCGGATCATTTAAACAATCTTGATTCTATGTAAAGGCCTTGCTGGACTCCTATATTCAATGCAGGCTCAATGCAATGTTACAACAAAGGCTAATGAACAAATTATGGATATAGCAAAGCAAATATCTATTACCTGCAAAGTATTTTTAAGATTTCATGATTTTAACTTTTTTTCCATAGAAGAGTAAGCAGATCCTGTATGGTCTGTCCTATTTGTATGACTGTTAGCTCTTTAGTTTATGTTTGTGATTTACATGAAGGTGTGGCATATAAATTCTCACTGCACTTTAGCTGTATGGGCTGTTACTCTCAATATTTGCATGTTTATACTCTGCAACATGCTCCATGCAGCTGTGCTGGTGTTGATGTGGAGAAATAGGAGAGCTTTTCACTGATTCAATATGGAACCAAAAGAATGAAAGTCAAAGAGGCAAATAAAAGAGTAAAGGAAAATATAATAGGTAGAAACTCTGAAAGTATCTTATTCAATAATGAATAGTGGTGCCTATGTAAAGTTGAAGTTACTTAATATAGTCCCATTCATTTGTAAAGCAAAGAAACATAAAGACAGCAAGATGGATTGCTAGAGAAAATGTCAGAGCACTTGATACTTTTCCCATGATTGTGATGGTCCTCCCTTCAAACCAAGCTGTGACAATGCTGCTGATGTCTCGTGATGGGAATGCTTTGATATGTGCATTATTGCAGTTTACTTATAAGAAATCTTTAGGACTAACAACAGCAATCCTAATTAGTTAGCCTCCAGTCTATATTACATCCTCATGCTGAGTAGAAACAGTAGGTAGGTCCTATAGGTGGAGATATTTAACCAACATAAAAATTCTTAATTGACATCTTGATAGACTGGTTTACCTTTGTCAGGGATAAAAACTATTCCTGGGCCTGCATTTTACAGATAAACCTTTCAGATGATTGGTCCTTGAGATCCTACTAGAGCCTACTTGACCAAATGGTCAGGGGTTTCTGCTCTCATTCATTTTTCAGCACAAGGTGGCTGACCTGTGCTTTGTCCATGTTTCAAGCCCAAAGGGCTTTGTCTGAGGGGGTGGTTAGAGATAAAAACCATTCCTGAGCTTTTACCTAACAACTTAAGTTTTTAGGATGATTGGTTCTTGACAACCTTAATAATGGAAATTGCAAAA
Source organism: Castanospermum australe (assembly GCA_019955255.1). Lineage (NCBI taxonomy): Eukaryota > Viridiplantae > Streptophyta > Magnoliopsida > Fabales > Fabaceae > Castanospermum > Castanospermum australe. The sequence continues at coordinate 73,206 of NSJW01000324.1, read as the reverse complement.
AGGTAACTCAGATGTGAGAATAGGCACTTCTTTGTTGCTTGATAGAGGGCAACTAGTGGGCCCCCTTGTACACATTGGTAAAAAAAGATTATTCTTAAAATAAAAATAATCCTATATTTAAGTTTCGCAAGCTCTATTTAAATGAAATCTAATTCTTGCTGATGTTTGTGGGACATGAACTTCAAAGAAGTGCGTTTTATCAGAAGGCATAAGCCTTTACGAAAACAATTATTCCTTGGTTTGCTAAACCCTGATATATGCAGTAGCCAGTAGATGTCAAGGTAATTAATTGGTTGGATGTATAAATGATAAAGGCTTGTTTTGGAATGTCAGGTATTGGAAACTTTCTTAATGCCATATTGGATCCAATATTAATATTTCTCTTTGGTCTTGGTGTCGGTGGTGCTGCAGTTGCTACTGTGATCTCTGAGTACGTCCATGATGTGGTAAACTTAGTATTATTTGTGCATTTTACACATGTCCCTTAATTTATGTGATTTTTCCCTTTAACAGACCTTGTCTTTCTGTTCACCAGATATTTAATAGCTTTTATTCTTCTATGGAGATTGAGTGACAAAGTGCTGCTAATCCCTTCTGACTTTGATGGGAGAAAAATTTTCAGCTATCTGAAATCTGGTACCTCTTTCTAAATTAAGTTGTATTGTTGTTTGGCCGGTCCTTATCCTTCAAATACAATGATTTATTTTGGTAATGATAATGGAATGATCAGAGTAGATTGCAAAATTTAATAAATGATTACTTGTCTTGTAAGTACTTCTCATTGACATTTTCCTAGACAAACTTCATCTGTGAATTGTGGAGAACATAGTCAACTTACTGAATATCTGAACCATGCCCTGTCTTTAGAACTAATCAACTTATTGCCGCTTTAACAGTGTAACTAGATTATGGTTTGTTGATCACATGGTATAATATCTATGAAGTTTATTATACAACCTTGAATAAATTTTCTGTCTTTTATAATTTATGCTTCAAGTGTATCCTCTTTATAGTTTTGGATTGTTGCTACCTTTGGCTTCAAACTATATGAGAGACTTTAAATGTTGATTCAAGTAGGATTTTGTTGTTTAATGACTAGTCAGTTGCAAAGATAGTGTTTAAAGGATATCTTTTGTTCACCAACGATATTTGTTGGAGGTCTTACAAGGTTATATAGTTCATCATAAGAAATGTGGGAATGAAATAGAAAAAAATTTTCCCCTAATTTTGCATGCAATGGTGTGTCTTGGAAATCTATTGCTGGTAAGGTCTAGAATTTGAGGTGATTAACTAATTACAAAAATATTTTGTTATATTTTTATTGAATAGAGCCCGTTTTTAAAAGATTCCACAGTTACTTTACCTCAGAAAGTTGAAGAGGATTGATTGGTACTTTTGACAGACCTTTTGTTTGTGTTCTTATATAATAACACATAGTTGGGTATTTGTAGGAGTGAATAAGATTTTAATTAGCTTGAAAAAGTTTTTGGTTGGTTTGAAACTTCTATGACTTGATAGAAGACATGATGTGAGTTAAGTAATGGAGCAAAGTGGATTAGTTTTTCCTGTAACTGTCTTATGTGTTGCATTCTGTAGGCAGTCTTCTTATTGGCAGGACTTCGGCTGTGCTTATAACTATGACACTGGCAACATCTGTGGCGGCTAAGCAGGGCCCCATACCTATGGCTGGTCATCAAATTTGTATGCAAGTTTGGTTGTCGGTATCTTTGCTCACTGATGCTCTAGCGCTCGCCAGTCAGGTTAGATTATAATATCATATTGGACTATAAATGGCATTTTGTAGACATCTATGACAAAGTTACACCAGATCAATTGATCAAAACATATCTCATAACCAGTTTAGCTCATCCAGTTTGCAAGCCTCTTAGGAACTCGGGAAGAATAAAAATTTGAGATCTATGGAATACATTATACTTGACATTTGGGGGATATTATACCTGATCAATCAAGCAAATTGCATATGATCAGGTAATTAAAATTTTGGTGATGAGAAAAAAAAAATTTCAAACTTTTAGGACAAAATGTTCAGTTTTCAACACTCTGAATTTGAGTTGACCTACTAAACCCTGTCAGAGAAGTCAGAGGACTGATATCAATGTTTGTGCCCTACAATAGTGAACACCTGCTTTGATTACTTTAGGTTGCTCATCAAAGATTCAAAGTTACAGTGACATTGATGTTAGTTACACATTATTATACAGCATGCCATCTTAAACCAAAATCTTGTCCAATATCTCCTGTCCCCCAAGCAAGACTTGTTACCCATTCCACATGATACTCCATCTCATTAGTCTTTGATTATATCATTCTTCTTTCGTGCTTATGATGCTCTGAAAGCTAGAAGCAAACTCTCAACCACTTTCCTTAAGCTGCACATTAAATGAAATTGAACAGCAGGTAGACTAAACCAGTAGTTGTTTGCACTTTGGATTCTTGTTTTATAACCCTTTTCTAGTGATGGGAGGGGGAGCAATTGCTACATGATAACACATATTTATGATGCCTGATATAAAATCTCCTATGTGGTCTATCAACATTGTTGTTGACCTTGATGAAAGGTTGTATGTGATCATTGTGGGGCTCTGTGTGTATTGCTGTCTGTTTCTTTTCTAATGTCAGTGGAATTCATATTATTTGAAAAGTTGTGACAAACTAAAACTGATTGAAATTTATTTAGTGATTGGAATTTTGGTAGTCGTTTGGCTGAAACTTTCTGGTTTTTGTTGTTGTAATGACATTTCTTTCACAGGCTCTTCTTGCCAGTAGTTATTCCCAGAGAAATTATGAGCAAGCACGCCTCCTTATATATAGAGTGTTACAGGTTACTGAATTTTACAACCGTAAACTGCTTCCCTCCTTTTGTCATGCCTTCTTTTTGAATGAGATTGGAACTTCTGCTGATCCAGAATTCTTTTCTCCTCCTATTCTCTTTTAAATGTCAAGCAGATTGGTTTAGGAACAGGAATTGCTTTGTCTATGATCTTATTCTTTGGGTTTGGAGCTTTTTCTAGCTTATTTAGCACAGACTCAGAAGTTCAGGATATTGCTCAGTCTGGTTTAGTGGTAAGAAATCACAATTATTTACAGATAAGTACCTTTATATCATTTTGTAAACTTCATACCACTCCCTAGTTGACATGGATTGACTTTAAGGATCGGGCAATCAACACGGGCGGCCAGAGGGGTCTGATTGGCTGAGTCAGGTCCTTAAGTACTGACATGAAAATTGGAACCCTAATGGTTGAAAACGTTGCATTGGAGTTTCTTTGCTTCGAAAGGACTTGGTCCAACAAAGTAGAAGAGTGCAACCGTTTTTTTGGGAGGAATACCATGACCAATTTATCTTATAAAGTTACTTGGCTGTGAAGCATGTACAAGCTTAGAGCTTTTTAATATTTACCACTGAATTTCTTATATAAAGTATGAAACTGACATTAATTGACAAATATAATTGAGTTTTCGTCTTGTTGCATGGCTATAAGTTGAAGTTACATTTGGATGTCTGTTTATATTGAAATTTATTTGTAGATTTAGACTCTTCTTCCTGTTCTTATTAATTATTTCTAGCCTGCTGAAGCCTTTTTGGATGGACTGAAATCTAATGTTAATGATAGGATCTGGAGTAATGTGCCCTAAGTGTTCTAGCCATGCTAACCTTGTAGCATTACTTTCCTTTCTGTCTGTGGATGCATGCATCTTTAGTAATGTTGTTTGGAAGATCTGAAATTTACGCACATATGCAGTTTGTTGCTGGATCTCAACCTATGAATGCTTTGGCATTTGTTATCGATGGGCTTTACTATGGGGTATCAGACTTTGGATATGCCGCTTACTCTATGGTGATTACCTAGTCCAATGATTAAAAGATATTTAAACAATTCATATGCTTTTTTTGTCTCGATTCTTATTGTCCTCTTTCTTGATTTTTTTAATTTCTTACCCCCTTTTTTTCGGATTTCATCATGGGTAGGTGCTAGTTGGACTAATTTCTTCAGTTTTCCTACTGGTGACTGCTCCAGTACTTGGACTTCCTGGAGTATGGACAGGGTTGTTTCTCTTCATGACTTTGCGTGTACTAGCGGGAGTTTGGAGGTATTTAATTCATCTTGATGGTGATAGTTGTGATACTTTGTGTTGATGGATTATGACCGGCTATACACTTCATGTTGGTATCCTAGCTCAAACAAAATCTAAGAAAAATGGCAAAATAATACAGGACAAGTTGTTTGACATGGAAATCGCTGAAATTACACTCAACTTGTTGACTTAATTAGTAGAACGTGGGGTTGCATAAATTTTTGAGAAATTCCTAGGTGTGTGTTTGGATTAGTTTATTTTGTGGTCAAAACAGCTTATAATCAAAATTTTACTGAGAGAGCTTTTGAAAAAAATATAATTTTTTCCTTAAAAAATCTTTCCCAAGCATGGGCTAGGTGTTCAAGACATTTTTCTTACTCTGTGCTATTTAATGCAGCCATATCAACTTTGTAAGCCATTGTTATCTTTAAAATTTTTTAATTTAAATAGAAAACAATGGTCTACAAAATTGATATCATTACTATTAAATGGCACAGAGTAAGAGAAATGTTTTATTCTTTGAGCATCTAAGAAATTTTCTAAATTTTTTTTAGTTCAATGTCACTTAGTTGTTAAACCATGTCAGCATCATTTGTCGTTTCAAATCACAATCCTTAAATAACTCAATAAGAACTTTTATCATAACACTTCAGCATCATTTGTTGTTTCAAATCACAATCCTTTAAAAGCTAACTAAGAACTTTTATCGTAACACTGATATTGCCGAGATATTACCCGCTTGAAGGGCAGGGTGGATTCCTTCCTTTTGGAAGTTTATCCAAAAAGCAGTTTGTAAGAGTGACAATTTTTTTTCTTCTCTAAGCACATTTAGAAACATGTATTACAAATATATGATGATAAAATGAGAGCCATATATAGAGAGTAATGCTACACATACAGCTTTTTACACACACAAAATCTTACATCCCTTTCCTGCACTCTTAGATTTACCTCTAGATGTTTGCCAAAAAAAAAAGAAATAGATTTATCTCTAAATTTTTATGTCATTTTCCATATATATATATATATATATATATATATATATATATATATATATATATAACACTGATTTGCTTTGGTGTGATATTACATTCAATAATTTCCTTTATTTTCTCCTCTTGGGTATGATACTTTTTAAATAATATAAGTAAATTTATATTGTGAAGATTTTTATTGAGTTGTTAATCTTATTTCTTATTTTTAAGGTTGGGCAGCAAAAGTGGACCATGGCATATGGTCTGGTATAAAGATGGAGCAGGAGACTGACTTGGGCTAAGGTTGAATTATATACTAAATGCTTTTTTCTCATTCTTTGCATGTAAGACAAATAAGATTTCATGTTATTTTTATACACTTACCTTAAATTCACTTGCATAAAATAAATAAAAGCACTGCTAAGCCGCTAGCATACAAGAATTTCTCAAGTTTTAATGTGTAATGTTATACAATTAAAAAAAGTAATATTTTTGACAAAATCTAGAGTTGTTGAATTAAATTAAATGATAAGAATCATTTATTTATTTTAGTGTCAATAAATATATTAAATTATTTTATCAAAAATTTTGATAAATTTTTTTGATTAGATTAATTTCTAATTCATCTATTCAAAAGTTCCCACTTTTACTTGTTAAGTGAAGAGTCCTTTTCAGGGTGGTCAGAGGATATGGACATGATGCTTACGAGCTTTAATATTTGGAGGCTGTGCACCCTCTCTTGGTTATCATATCCCCGCCCTTCAAGAGGATACGGCACGGCAGGTAAAATAATTTTCTTAAGTTGTATACCCTAAAAAAAAATAAAATTTCTTACGTTATATCTTTAATTATGTGACTTATTCGCCACTACCATTGTCTCTTATAATAAAAAAAAACAAAGAACAATTGCATAATTGTTACAGCCCGTGATAAATAGTAAAATGTAAAAATGTTGTCTTACCTAAGAATTTCTTGATAAATTATTAGAATATGGCTGTTCTCGCTGCAAACGAATTATTATATCTTTTTAACAATTCGTTTAATATTTAATAAAAATATTAAATAAAAAATAGAAATATTTTTAATATTTATTTAATAATTAAAAAATTATTAAATTAATTATTGAAAAAGATATAAAATTATTCTTTGTCAAAATCTTGCAGGTACAAGAAGGAGAATGGGCAAAAGAAGTACAGAGGGGGGAAATAATCCTATTGGAGGACTAGCTTGCAGCTACGAAGCCAAGTCTATGCACCTTATATATGTGTACGAGGTTAAAACGACACATTCAAACCCGCAGTTTCTAGGAAAATTCATTGTTGTCCCTTTAATTCTCACTCTATCAATTGGGGGTCCTTCTAGTTTCCAATTACTCGTAAGACGTTTACCTCATTAGTTCCTTTCAGTAGACATCATGCTATTGGTCCTCAACAATGAATAATTCTCCCAATATATTATCACCCATGTAACCAGTACAGATTTGGAAATAGGAATATTCTTACTCACAAGAAGAACATTCTGTTTATTCAGACGAGGACATAAGCGTACGTACGTTTGCACCATGATTTTAAGTTGGTTCAACAGGCATTTGTACCAATTGTAATTTTTAGGGTCACGCTCAAGAGGAGAAGAAACAAATGCGTAGAGTAAAATGCTTGCACACAGACATCATTATCTGCTACTTTACTTGAGTCTTACCCATTGAAAGTAGTCTAGTTTTACAATTTCTCAAAATTTATCATATGTTTGCATCTGACTTTGACAAAGTAAGAAATTTTCTGAAAGAAACCTTCCATGTAAATAGGATTACGTGAATATAGTCACATTAGCACTTTACTACATTTTTACTCAATTAAACTAGGATCAAATGCCACCAAGTCTCTATTTGAAGATTACTTGTACCCGGGTTTGAATCAGTCTGACACTTCTCTATGAATTTTGACCTACCATCCTTTTTCCAATACAAAGTCTTGGACATCTTTTGTAAAAAGAAATGTGCCTTCTAGAATATCAACTCTAACTTTCCTGCAAGTAAATTAAGTATCCGAATTCAATTCAAAATTGAATAGTGACTGCATTTTGTCATATACGAATGTAGGGCATCAAAACATTACTGATGGAGGGGCAGCACCAATTTAAATCGGAAAAAAAAGAAAGCGTCACGCTTGCCAAATAGTACAAAAAGGCATCATAGTTCAACGTTTATAACCTAATACAAAGTTCTTACGACAGAGTATACACGAGAGAGCCTTATTGAATCATTGAGTGGGGGAAAAAACATCCTACATTAATCCTACCAAAACGAAAAACAAATTCGTAATCATCTGGAAACTCTCAATATCCTATATGTGAAAAGCATATATCAAGTAACTGCTGCTCTTCCAATAAGCCAAAATCATAATCGGGTCTCAAGAAACTATAATCATAACCCGCTTCTTGGTCAGCCACCTGCATATTATTCAAATGTTGAGAAAGATCAGACAGATTCCCACTCTGCCCGGAACTAAATCTGGATAGCGCATTTCCATCATTTCCTTTTTCTTGCAATTTAAGGTTTCTGTAAGTATCAATGTTCAAAGCCTCAACTTCAGACATTCTTTCAATTGGTCCAACAGTGCCACCAGGGAGCACATGAATTCCCTGCATAGATTCTCTCACTATAGGTGCCTCAATCTTGTAATCATTCGGAGATGTACACCGGAGTCTTAGCTTGCAGTCCAAACGTTTAAGCTCATTTTTCATCTCATCAAAACTACAATCCCAATCGTAGCAGTCACAAGATTGCACCGTTTCTGTTTCTATTGGCATTATTACTGGCTTCTCCACTTTCACATGATCAGAATGTTCATATATATATTGCTCATTTTGCGAGTGAATATGACTACCCTTTAAGCACTTGTTGCTACAAAGTTTCAGAATTTCAGAAATTACTCCATCCATTTGTTTCTTCCAGAAAGATGCTTCAGTTTTAATGTCGTTAAAATGATCACAATCAGCTCTTGGATTGCAATCCTCATCTGGTAGCTTATCATGCAAGTATCCAAGGCAATGGTTTATACAGCTCAACTCACAGGATTTCAAAGTTTCCTCTGATTCTCCCTTCGTTTCTTCACTCTTTACCGAAATCCCATGCTCACAGGTACCAGAAGCACTATAATCAGCTCCAGTATTCGCCTTCTGCATATGATTTGATTCTCTCTCCGTTCCTTCACTTTCTCTAGGGATTTCATCTTTAATATCCTCGCATTTCTTATTTGTTTGATCTTTGAAATTGCCAATTGGCACCTCCTTCGGCTCCTTCATTGACTTGTCAGCCACACAAACCTCAGAAAGATCCTGTTTTTCCCTTGTTTCCTCCAAAACTCCAACCTCAGAACAACTGGGTTTGTGTTCAGGGAACTGATGAAGATTACCTTCCAAAAGCTCAGCTTTCGCAAGCTCACCACTATTCAATGTATCTGCAGTCTCACTTGGTGATTTTTGGTCATATGCACCCGATGACGATTCATTAGAGCTTGTTGACTCCACATTATACTCAGGATCAGGAAAGTTCAAACGGGCACAAGGACCATATATGGTCCTGGCTGCTTCATCATAAGCAAGAGCAGCTTCAAGTGCAGTAGAGAAAGTACCAAGCCAAAGCCGATTTGCTTTCTTACCCACATGCTTAACATTAATAGGTTCACGAATTTCAGCAACCCACTTGCCCCAAATCCTCTGCCTCACACCTCTGTACTTGCAGTCAGAGTTCTGAGGCCCACCTTTACCTATCATGCACCCCTTTTTCGAGCCCTTGGCAGGAACTTTGCGAATCACTTGCCCCCCATTTTCGCCAAAATCAAGTTGCCTGTTGTACTTTTTCCACTTGTCAAGGGTATCTACCACAGAGGCACTTCCACTTCCACCCCTGCGTCTCTTGCGCGATTTCCTGTCTCTGCAGCCAGCACCCACAAGAGAACTCTATTTAGAAGTCTCGAAATCGTTATTCATACCAGCAAATAAACAAATTTTTCAGAACTTCCTACTCTGTTGCTCCCATAAATCATTAAAAAAGCTTTCAAACTAAAGAAATTATATATATATATGTGTGTGTACTTATTAAGAAGTATGAAAAGCTTATACAGCAACCACAAATTAACTTTGAGAAGGAACAGACAGAAAAATGGATGAAATGAAAAAAAAAAAAAACCAGATACAATTTAGAGCAAATGAAAGAAAAGCAAGATGAATAAAGAGTAACGAGGACATGGAGCTATATATAGATTGAGATAAATGAAAGTCATAAGAAAGTAACTTACCCAGAAACGGTATCAGTCGCCATGCGCTTTCCGGAGTTTTGCTGTTGAAGAAGCATGTAGCTAAATTCCTTGTTGTAGGTTTAGTTTTGTGGTCTCAGTTTCAGGGTCTTAGAAGGGTTTTGTGTTGACCCCCCGCTTGCTCTGATTTGGTATATGTATGTCACTGCCAACGTCATCCTTGGAGTGGGAGCCAAGTAACATTTCGAGGACAAGTCTGCTATACTTTTTGTTTCTGCGGCTCTTTCTCTGTTATCCGTCTTTTAGCTCAGCTTTCTTCATCACGAAGGTAATTGGGTCATAAGATCTGATCTAGTAATTCTTAAAGTAACTTGATGTTATTTCTTATTTGAGTGAAGATTCTTAGTCTTTTCTTTTCCATTTTTTTTTTTACGGTAAGGGTACTATTGAGCTAATTTTGACAGTAATAAAGAATAAGTCGATGTCTTTTCCATTTCTTTATTGTCTATTATGTGTTGACTGATTATTCAAATTTCTCGGCTATCTGCTCTGCAATGACATTGATTGCAGAATCTGTTAAGAAAAGCATGGGGGCTAACGTTACACTGAAACTGAACGAATAGACGGGAAAATAAATAAAAGCAAACAGAAAATAATTGGCAGTGCTTTGATTACATCATCTTAGATGCCGTAATTAAAGGAAAATAGAAAGAAAGAATTAAATACTCTCTCATATTAGCATATCCCAGCATAATAACCAGGACACTTCCTGATTAATCTTTATAGGCGGCGAAGTGAATAAAAACACTAGAGAACAAAACCGTGTTTATCATATTAGCTAGAGAACAAAACCGTGTCTATCATACAGCTAGTGATTAACCAGGACACTTCGTGATTAATCTTTATTGCCGTGATTAATCTTTGATTGCCTGAACACATAAAAAAAAAAAAAACAATCTTTGATTGTTTGAATTTTATGATACAGCTAGTGAAGATGATGGGTAGGGTGTATGTGGGCCATCATCTGTGTAAAAATCTGTGCTCTGAGCAGTACATTTGGATAAAATCAAAGGCCAAATTCGTATTCTATGCAACATTAACAAGAAAAGGAATTGGATATCCTATATAGACATATCTCACCCAAACAGAAGTTGTGGTATTGAAATTTTCTGTTGGTTTTATCGTCAAGTATCTCAGGACTAGCAAACCCCTAAGCAAGTGCAGTAGCTTCGGCTCTCTCTCACTATGTTTCAGAGTCTATCTCTTGTGTTGGTTGTCGTTCTTCTGGTTTTACTACAATAAATTCTGTCCTCAAAAGAGAAGATATTTTTCTGTAAAATATTTTGCTCCCGAACAAACACAGCTTAATGGAAAGAGTGCCACAACGACCATTACAGTGTCAAAATAGTTCAGCCAACAGGCGCTTCCATCTATTGAAGTCCCACATGGACAGTAAGACAAGCCAAGACAGATTTTATAAGAGAAGAGAGAACGACGAAGGGCACGACCTTACTTGAACAGGATCTGTTCTATAGGCTCGTACCTCTGTATCCTTGAGTTCTAAGGAGACAGGAACCTAAACCTGGTTGAAGAATCACGACCATGCGATCAGAGCGTGATTAATAGCTGGGTGGGCTCTGTCGAGACCACCGTCGCTGTAGAGGATCGTTCTCAGCTAATCCTAGAGAAAGCTGGGATGGTCGCTCGGTTGTCTGACAGGTTTCAACCCTTCCCCAGTTTTTGGGGATGGCCCTCCAATTCCTACAACCCCTCCATTCATGCCCTTATGTCTACCTTTTTATTCGTCTTGGCCATAGCCAAATCTTGTAATGAGGTCGTTGTTTGCTATGGAAATACAATCCTAGCGGGGGTGTGGCTTATTATCTGTTGGGTTCTCATTCTCATTATGGTACAAGCATAGTCCCACTTTTCCACAATACTTGAACCTATCGCAGTTCTCTGCTATGCTATCTTCCCTTTAGGGTGACTCCTCGACCCATAGATCTGGCACGCAGTAGTCCTGTAAACTTCTGAGGTCATAGGTGAGAAAGACAAAATTGAGTATTTTTATTGTGCGCCCTCCATGTCAACTATTTCACGAAGCAAAAGCCCAACAAAAAGCTGGCACGTTGTACAAGTTAGAAGAATTTCATTGTGAGCCATTATAGTTTATACACACGAGTTTTCTTTTTTTTACGTCAATTTAATATCTTAAAATGATAGAGGGAGTGAACGCAAGCATTAAATTAGGTGTGGCTAGTAGCAAGCGATTTGAATGGTTGTTATTCAAATGCATCATGTACCAAATCAAGAAAAAAAGTAGTTGTAATTTAAATAACCACCAAAACTTAGATTCACGTGATTAGAATGAGTGAAATTTAGGTTTGACCTAAAAATTTGTCATCATAAAGCATTCTCAATACAAATAAATAAATGAATAAAAATTGCACCACCGACTTAGTATTAAGACCTTTTGTAAAACATGCCTGAACTGTATTTCTGGCTACAACCTCGCCTAGTTTGTCCCAAAACAAGATGAAGATTTTATGCAGCACACTGCAGAGATGGCAAGCCCCAAGCCGAATTTCTGGTTATACAAAAGGATAGTCACCGAAGCTAAGAATATCGGAAACATCCTATATTTGGAGTAAAACTATAACTTTGCAACCATTTAAAAATAACACAATGCATGTTGTTTCATCTTTCACTTGTAATGTGACCTTGTGAAAACAACATAGCAACTTCAACAACTAAAGCTGAACAAATATTCTTCTATGAGGGGCAAAAAGAAGCAAGGGTTACTGCAGAATACAGTTGACGTATCATTACATGATGCGAATATATGCCACAGGGTAGAGAGAGAGCATCAAAGCTTTCTAGTATTGAGAAGAACCAGACCATTCAACTGCCCTGCATAATTACTAACTTCATCTTGACGAGTCACCAAAAATTAAATTACAACATCAACTACAATAGCTGGACTGCATATGCCACACGCCCACCAAAAAATCCAAACAGGCATACTCCTCTTTCAGGTGATTCCAGAAGAAACTGTTGATGATCCAAGTCAGGCCCAGAAGGTTGAAAATTGTTGACTGTTTATCTTCTGCTTTGTGCCACACAAAACGTAAGCTTGTTAACATTAATGATCGGCCATGCCTCCTCAGTCATTATGCATTCATACAAGTTGAATAATTATCTTATATAAGCACAATATTTGTGAGTTTCATGAAGGTACTTGACACAAGTAATCTGATCAATATACTGACCTAAGAGATGAGATCTATTTGAGAAAGTTATACAGGTCTTACCATCAAATTTTCATATTATGAATTCTCGCAAAGAAGCCTGGTGAGCTATGCAATAAAGTCACCCACTTGTTTCATGTGTTCAACAACTATAACAAGCCCTCTCAGACAGGATGCGCAGATGCCAGAGTGAGACTGAATTGTTCTCAAATCTCAATATTAATTTGTGTGTTTCCAATATAAAAATCTCAAAGTTCACTATCATATGATATTATCAAGAAGTGTTCCCATGTTAGTTGATATAAAAGACAGAGAGAGAGAGAGATGAAGAAAGAAAAGTGAAGGTTCTCACTTCTCTGAGAAGAATAGCATCTGTAAGTCAGATACAAAAGGAATATATCAGAGCAGTTTCATCATGTCCTCACAAAACAGCAAGTAAAATAGACACCTTTTGGATATGGAGAGGACTCATTACTATTCAGACAACTTGGATGGGATGATAGTAAAATAGACATTCCTGCACTGCATTGTGGACCATTCCAATTTCCAAAGCCAGAGATATGAATATGCACTAGTGCACATCTACTGCTAACGGAAAAATAAATAAGATCTCTTTCAAACACGATAACAACAATAAGCTGTAAAACTAGTGTCAATGGAACAAACTCAATGGAATACACATTCAAAAAGGAAACATCCATTTATATGTGAAACTGATTTAATTATGAGAGAGCAATGGAACCATATTAAAAATGGAGAAGTTAAAAAAAATTTCTAATAGCATCATCCAATCTATTACTTTTCTCTTTGGACTGTTTAATTGTAGTACTTTGTGTTCTTGTCCCCCATCGTTTATCGATTGACTTCTAGATTTTTGGTGCCAAAGTAGTCCTCTAATAACAGTTTATTGAGTTCCATTGCAGTTTTGTTCAATATCTCAAGGAAAGGATTTCTATTCTATTTCTGCTTATGCTTTTTTTTTTCTATATTCCACTATTCTCTGGAACTTTCATTTTTTCTTCCTTATATTGCTGAAACATTATAATTCCATGCTTCAAGCTACGAGCCATCTTGAAATGGCCTGTCATTGGATATCAGATTCCATCTATTACATATTGGAAGATAAGTTCTCATGTGGCTTTCAAGCTATTTAATCTAAAAGGCCTGTTATTCTCTCTTGAATATACTTTACCAATAAGAACAAATGATGAATGAAAACTGCACCTTTGGGAGTGTTTTTACAATTTTGTCAAATCTCAATCTCCATTCTGTATTAGCTAAACCTCTATCTAATCTTTACACACCCATTCTCTTCCTTCTAATTTTGGGCCCCTCCGTGTAAATTTTATCCATAACTCCAAACTTATTTATGTTCCAATTCTTTCTTTGAATATTGGCATTTCCATTAGTAACTTTACACTCATTTCTTTCATAACATCTATTATATCATTGAAGTCTCCTGCACCATACATTCCTCTGTCATCTATTTGCTATTACTTCAATTCATCCCACAACACTTTTCATATCTTTTTAGGACTGCATATATAGGTTAAACCACCAAGCTTTCCAGCATAAGCTTATTTTCACATGCATAAATTGAAATTCTTTTCTAATCCCTCATATCCCTCATTTTTTCTCCAAACAATTGCAATTCACTAGCAAAACCACTTCCTCTGAGTAGTCAACCTATCAAGACACATTTTTATAGTATTTTTAATTCTCTTTGAATGAATCCTTAGCTCCATTAAAATCAACAAATCAAAAATTATTCCCCCTCCATATACTGCTTAACATATCTAAACAGAGCAGGGCCTCCCGTTCCTCTATAATTCCACACAAATATTATTTGTTGCAGTCCATTAAGTAATCAATCTAAGTTTATAGTTTTTCCTCTTCATATATCTTTGTGCACCTGTCCAATGCAGTCCCTTCTATCATCTGGATGTCCTCTTCTTGTGTTCCTCCCATTGTCTGCAGCCCATTTAAGTCTGGAGGTTTTGGTGGGTATCTGTATGAGGTCAACAAGTATTTGGCACAATCTCGTCCTCTTGATTCATTTGTTTTTCTCTCAATTCTGCGCAATTGGGCCTTGGTTCCCACTTGTATAGTCCACCATCTAATTATGTATTTAAGTTTCCACCGTGGGACCCTTTAAGTTCTCTCATCATTTTTTTAACTTTCCTTTATTTTTCCTTTTAGTGTGCTTTCTCGAGCTTTCTCTTTCCTTTCGTTATTGGCATTCCCTTTTCCATCCTTCTTTCCGCATTCTTCTTATAATGCATTATTGTTTTCTCCGATTTAACCTCTTTCCTTCCTTCATTATTCATTATTTCCTTACTAGCCCCTTCATGTAACATCCCACCTAATTAATATGAGTTATAAAAGTCCTAACTAACCCTAATGGTCATTTTACTATTTATTATTATTTCTTGCCCTGTTTAAATTTTATTATTTTTGTTTTGATGTTCAAATTTAAGAGAGCACATAAAACTACCTAGGAGAAATAAGCAGTAGTTTGAAATATCTAATGGAATAATGAAAACTAAACAGTGATAATTTGGTAATTTTGGATCTATAAGTGAAGGAATTTTTGTCTAGTAAAAAATTAAAAATTAGTAATTAGCTAAATTGATCACTTAGTCCTCTAATTAATTTCTAAACACTTTTTAATTGGAGTAAGTGAAAATAACATAAACATAACAATAGAAAAGTGACACTTGTAGAATGGACCAATAAAGTTGTGACATGTGGAAGCAAGTCATTGGGTAAAATGGGCCAATGAGATTTTGCCACGTGTTAGCATGCCTATTAGAAAAAAAAATGCCCAATAAAGTAGTGACGCATGTAAGCATAATATTGGACAAGAATGGACCAATGGGGTTGTGACACTTGGAAGCATGTGACTGGCTAGAAACTTGGCCAATGAGGTCTTGACCACTTGTAAGCATATGATTGGTTATGACAAGTAATCATGACTTAGTTTAGAGAAACCAAACTAGATACTATTCAGTTACTTCCATTTGGTTCCATTTGAACCAAACTAGTTCTAACCTAACTAGAAATCATCATGAATTGGATAAACCTAGGACTAGAGGACCAAATCTCATTAGCTTGCCTAATAAAGACAAACTAAGGAAAAACATAAACAAAATTAAACAAACAAATGAATTCCTAAAGGGTCCTAAGGTGCACGCCAAGAGGGAACAAGTGAGAAAAGAAAAAGAAAAGAGAGAAGAAAAGGAGAAAAAGCTTATGGCCAAGAGGGAGCAAAAGGAGAAAAGAGAAGAGAAAGAAAAGAAAAGAGGGAAAACTAATCAAAAATCAAGGAAAAACTTGGTTCCTAGAGGTACGGATTTACACTTAAGCTTTTCCATCTTTAAACTTATAGTTTCATGATGGTTTCTATGGTGGATGCATTTCTTTGAATCCATGAAAACTTGTTCTCTTTGGATTCTAGGCTTGAATATGGATAGTTGATGGCAAGATTATCCTATTTTGTGTTAACTTAAGTATGATTTTGGTGTGGTTGATTGCTTTCTCTATGATGCTCACTTAGGGTTTGTATGGTACTCTTTGATCATGGCTGAATCTTGTCAAGGAAGCATGGATATAGATGTTTATAGTGTTTTAATGTCTTTTATGAATATCCACGTTTAAATATCTAGAAAGATGACTTAGAACCCTCCTTGATGTGCACGACCATGACGTGCTCTAAAAGGGACTAATTGAGTTATTATGTGATTATGAGTTCTTTGTAATGTTTTGTTATTGATCTAAGTGAAACTAAGTTTAAAATGACTTGAAATTGACTTGATGCACCCTTATGCTATACACAGCCAAGTGAGGTTCTAGGAAGGCTTTATGTGATTAAATTGATTGTCAGTTAGATTTATATGTTTAATGAAACTTTGATGTATTTTTAAGTGCTAAGATTGAATAAAAGGCCCATGATGTATTCTAGTCATGTGTTCAGCCATATTGAGATTTCATAAGGAATTATGTGATTATTTAGTGTGAATGAGTTTTTAGGTGTTTTAATGTCCCCTTGAGGTATTTCAAGTGAAAATGTGAAAAGAAAACAATGATATCCCTAAGTGTGGTGCACGGCCATATGGTGTCAAGAGGGTTATAGATGAATTATTTGAGTGTGAATTGTGTGTTTTAGTGCTATCTTGATGCATTTTAAGTAGAAAGATTTAATAAAAAACCTAGGATGTATGAAGATGATGAGTTTGGCCATACTAGGGCATTTGATATTATTTGTAGTGTTTCATATAGAATGTTAAGTAAACTTAGCTTGAATGAGAAATAGAGTGATTTGGAATGGTTAAGAGTAAGTAGAACCCTAGAAGAATGCACATTTGAATTGTTAGCCTAAATGTTGGTTAATGTCCTTTCTTAATTTAGTAGGCATTAGGGTAGAAGATGACATTTTGTTGGGAACTTGGCATATTTATATGTGTTTAGCAATTTAGAACATTCATTTTTAAGATTTAGATGTGGATTTGGCATCATAAATATGCCTTGTGTAAAGTATAACTCAAGTTGTGAATTTGAGATAGGTTATAAATCTATAGATTTAATCTTACTAGAGAACGCTAAATGGAAGCATTAAGTGTCTTAAATTCATACTTGTGTTAATTGCATGCTTACTTTAAGCAAAGTGGAAGAAATGATGAAAGTTTGGGTATGATCCTCAAAGAAAAATGAAAAGGAGGTGATCCGGAAAGATTAGAAAAAAAATGCTAAAGAAAATACCATAGAAATTATACAAAAGGCATGTGATCCATGAGAAGTTCAATATGTGTCTATAGTCCACTTTGTGGATATGGTCCACCAATGGTGTGGATAGGATAAGTGAAATCCATAAAAAGGTGTGGAATAGCCACTTATGTTTAGAGAACACCCTATGTCAAGGGAGAATTCTCAATTATGCTAATGGCTATTGAAAATGATAATGTTTTATGATATGGGACCATGTAGGCAAAGAATGTTAAAAGGGGGCTAGGCCCTAAGTTAATAAATTTGTGAACAGGTAATTGATAGAAAGCTTATCATTCAACTAATTTGGTAAATTATCCATGTTTTAATTATTTCTACTAATTATGAAACTGTTTTATGTATGCCATACAGTTGAAAGCACCATAGTTTTCATTAATTATTCTTATATTGCTTAAATACCTACTGAGAATTTACAATTCTCACCTCCTTGAGTATGTGTTTCCAGAGTCTCCTGAGACAGATTAAGGATCCGTATCTATATTATCTTAGAAGTGGATGTGGAGTGGGTGTACTCTCCAGAGGAAGATGCTTTTGTGATGGTTAAGGATCCGTATCTATATTATCTTAGAAGTGGATGTGGAGTGGGTGTACTCTCCAGAGGAAGATGCTTTTGTGATGGTTGTGCAGAATGTTAGCTATAGATGGTTTTTGTGACCTGATGTAGCTTATCTATGACTGTATGAGTACCACCTGCATCGCCTAGTGTAGGCTCATTAGTTTTCTTTTGATGTGTATATGTATATACTTTTGGATACAGGTGGAGATATGATGTATAAATGATGACTTGTTTGTGTAAAAATACATGAATATAATGTTATGCATAACTAGTTTTAATAGTGATAGATTTTACAGTATTTACTTATATTAGTCACGTAATCAATCAATTAAAGAGAGAAAAAATATTTGAATTAAATGATATAGTCACGTAATCAGTGATCAGGAGCAGCAGTTGAAAGAAATGATCCAAAAAAAAAAAGACCATCAATCTTACATGAATAGAATGACCACAAAATAGATATTATTAGGCAGTCACAAAACAAAAAATAAAAAAAAACAATGGAAAAAAAATATGAAACTGACAATATGAAGAAAGGGGAAAGGAAGAATACTTTACTTACTCAACCTTGGAAGAACGAAATTATTCAAAAGTGATTTATTGG
Organism: Castanospermum australe; assembly: GCA_019955255.1. Classification (NCBI taxonomy): domain Eukaryota; kingdom Viridiplantae; phylum Streptophyta; class Magnoliopsida; order Fabales; family Fabaceae; genus Castanospermum; species Castanospermum australe. The sequence goes on along the minus strand of NSJW01000324.1, from coordinate 54,688 downwards.
ACATGAACGAAATTGCTTTGTTCGACACGAATTAAAGGCGTAACGAAATTGGAAGAATGAAAATACTTTGACAAACAATACAATATTGAAATGACACAAATAAAACACGAACAAACAATACCATATTTAATTGGAAGAACGAAATTCATTGGACAAATCTTTTGAATGGTCCTTTGAACAACTATTCTTAAATTAAAAAAAAAAACTAGAAGAAAAATCAAGCTCATAAGATATTAAAACCATACGCATATTGAAATCAAAAAAGATTGAAAGACAATAGAGCCACTCATACGACCAAGGAGAAGAAACAATATCAAGAAAAATAACAAATATCCCTTCAACTTCGTACTATCAAAACATTCGACGAAAGGGAGGACAGAAGCTAACACTACACTACACCAGAAGACAATTAAAGATGGCAAAATAATCATTAAACCCGTGCAAACATAGAACCTTAAATCACCAATAAGATTCAGAACATTAAGGGATGAGGAACAATATCGATGTAGCGTGGTCAGTAGATTATTCTCTTAGAGTGGGAGGGGATACATTTCTGATGAGAGAAAATGGATTGGAAATGGAGAACCACCAAGACATTTGGATTCTGATGATGTAAAGAGCCTTCAATACTTTTGGGTTATGACTTTTGAATTACAAAGAATCCTTCAAATCTAAGTTCAATACATGAGGGGGTAAAGCGTTATTCTACGCACTATTATTTTGTTTTTTAACTTCAAATAATAGTTATTAAAAAGAAATATTATGTTTTTAAAAGTAATAAAATTATATTTAAATTTCAAAATTAAAAACTACCATTCGAGTTAAAATAAATTACATTTCTATTGAAAAGAAAAATTATGTTTTTTAAGAAAGATAACATTACATTCAAATTTGAAAGAATTTAAGAGGGAATTGATTTGTAACATTAGGAATTACAAAAATTTGAAAAAGGAATCCAGCATTTATTGACTTGTCTGTTACAATTTAATAGGAAATTAATTTTTTATTTATTGCCATGCAGATGCCATTCAGATTCCACATAATCATTTTAAATCATGACAAATATCAAAACTGTTTTCCACATGGCAACATTGATTAACAAATGGCATGGTCAAAATTCAAATGTCTAAATCAAGCCAAGGTATTCCTTTTATATACAATATTAGATATAGATTAGATTATGATAGATAGTTAAATGAATAATTAATGTTAGGGTTGACCTTTTGATAAAAGATAGAGAAAAGTAAGGATTGAAAAAATATAACACAATTGTAAAACAAAAAAAGAGTTAAAGTTGAGTACAATGCTATAAAATTCTGTCTTATTAACTCAACTTGGATTGAATTCAATGACATAAATTGACACTCTCAATAATCTCTACGAAATTCCCTTCATCCTAAAGACTAGACTAATTAATGCATCAAAATATAATAGTCAAACATAAATTGTAGATAATTCAAAAATATAGAAATTCTTAGGTAGGCATGTAACTACGTAGACACTTAAATTAATATTAGACATGTATAAAGTTTTGTGAGTCATATTTTATAAATGCATATCTCTCTAAAAAATTGATTTCATATATTTAATACTAGATTTGTACCCGTGCGATGCACAGTAAATTTTTTATAAAAAATAAAATAAAAATATTATTAATTAATAATAATTTATAATACTTATTTAAACTAAAAGACTAAAAAAAATACATAATTCACCAAATCATTGAACATAAATATATGATTATAATTAATATAACTACCAAAAAAAAAAACACTTAATACTAACATTGGTTACAAAAGACGAACCGCCACAAAACACGTTTAACGGCAATTACAAAAATGCTAATTAAAAATGGGTCGCGAAATAGTTTGGCGACAGTTTTGAAGAACCGCTGGCATAGCCACCGCCAAATGGCTATTGGTAGCAGTTTTTGACACCGCTGCCAATAATTGTTTTCGCGACAGTTTATTTTGGCATTTGGCGACAGTTTGTAACTGCCACTATCTTTTTCCAACAATTTTTTGTTAATTTTAGCAGTGCTTTTATAACTACCCCAAAATGTTTAACACAATTATATAAAAATTCTAACAGCACGAAATACAAAAAAATTCTTGTGAGCAAATTTCATTCCCAGCGTTTGACACAAATTTGTTTCGATATTGGGTTTGGCAGCAATTGCATAAGCACCACTATTTTTTTAAATTTTTTTGAAATGTAATTTTTGTTTATTAATCTCTCATGCCAGCTTTGACAACCAAGCCAAAGCACACAGGTTATACATATTTTCAACTTGTGTAAATTTCATATTTTTAATCAACAGGCACACTTGCATTAAAATTATACTATAAGATTTCAATGTGAATAATATATTTATATTGTCATCAAATATTTGTCCAAAGTCAAAAGTATTTAATTGGAATAAACCAAAAACTAATCATAAAAGATTTTAATTCCATTACATGACATGAAAATTACATAAAACACTACAAGCAAATAATTCACTTTTCATGTCACGATCATTTCGCTTTTAACTAATGGTTCACTTCGTTGTTTCCATCGTGGCTCGCCGCACACAAAACTCGTGCACCTAGTGAGATTGGCTCACTTCCTGCATTTGGAACCTAAAATTTAATCATCATTAATTTAGTTATTTCATTAGCACAAGGACTAGAATTTGATACATAATTCTATTTTAATTTTAGTACTTGAAATTGCGTACCAAATTGATAAATGTAGCAAATTCAATAGGCACATCTCTTTCATCCTGTTAGAATAAATACGCTAAAGCACTCTCAAATTGTCAATTTTTGAATCGTTCAGTATCCAATTGCAACTGAAGAGATTACACTATTGATCGTAGTTCACACACCTCATTTTGTAGTTAAGGACTATGGCTAGTAGGTGGAGTCAACAACATTCCACTAAATTACCGGGTGGTATGGCCAAATATCTATAAAAAAGATGGCCTAAACCCCAAACCTCAAACCTGGCCTAGGTGCTCTTTCCCTAATACCTTGGCTAGTGAATCTTTCTGTGAGAGTTGCTGTGAGGAGTCATTCTGTTGCTTTGTCTCTCTAATTTTCTCCTACAAACATGAATTTATAAAGTGTTTTAAAATTCAAACACATGATACATATTTACTAAAAATTCAGAAAGCACCATCTATAACTTACAGCAATAACTCTAGCCTCATCATTTACATAAGAGCCACATTTTTGCTTGTGTGTTATGTTCCATAACTCTCCTCTAACAATCTGTCTCGCAAGTTGACGTTCCTAGACTGTTGTTGTCATAATCAAACAATTACAAAGTATAAACTAAGTAAAATATATGATCAAGAATGGAAAAAATAGATATGTACAACATTAATCACCTCTTCGTCTTTTCTCCTAGATAAGCTTTTGGAATCACCACTGTGTGTAATAATCTGTTTCTTCCTGTTTTCAAAATTTCTGCTGCATTTTCCTATTATTGCATAAATAACAATATAGTTATCAATCAATTTAATCAATTTACTGCTATGTGAACATATAGCTATGTCACCTTTGTTGATTCTTGCAAACGATAATCAACAAAATGCCCACTAATCCCGGTTCATTCCTATAGGATGTTTCACAATGTTGACTTCTTTGTACAATGTGGGATAGTAAAACTCATTAAATAGCCTATACCTATTGTCTTTCCATTTCTTTCCAATTCTTTTCAAAATGTATTTTTAGTTTTGTGTCCTATTTGATTGATATTATGCACATAGAGAAAGCTTCTATTGGTTGTTTTCTATACTTTGTTGGCTCTAATGTTTTGAAATTCAAGTATTAGTAAAATCATGGGTTTGCTCAACTTACTTGATTTTGTGGTATCAGCTTTTGTAATTGGATAACTAATATTCTCTAGTGTTCATTAGTAATGTTTTGCTCAATCTGCTTGGTATTCTAGTATTCTTTTTTTTAATTAGATTACTGGCTTAATTTCAAGTCATGTTCAAGTAATAAATCTAAAATTGCAGAAAAATATTTAAAAGATCTCCAATCTGTCTCTTTAATTCATGAGTATATAGCAAAAGGTCAATCCTTACTCAGCTTTTCTAAAGTAGGAATATTGTAAGATCAAAACTACTACCCATTTGCCTTATACATAAAACTATACAAAACTCTCTCAATCTAACATATCCTTACCCCTTCATACAGGTTATGTGAAATAGATATGAGAGATTCACTACCATAGTCCTTTCTGTTGGCTTTATAAACCTGTTATTCTTCAGTTTAAACAATCCGGTTAAAGCAACCCCAATCCATTGCATTTGTTTTCTTGATGTTTCCATGTCCTGAATTGATGACATCTTCAGAATTGTTGGACATGTTATCTTTTGATTCCTGCAGATCATTTTCCCCATGTTCATTGTCTACTGTAGTGCTGGGCTTCTGGCTTGTAATGGCTCATAGTCAGCAATGACCTTCTTGCATGCTCTATAGGGTTGCAGTAAAGTATTGCACAACATTTACGTGGGTGTCTGATCACCTGGTTCATCTTGTACGCATAAGAATCCAATATATGCACATTTACTGCTGCATTGCAAGTTTCACACAGTGACAAGTTCATTAAATCCAGCAATATATTATCTGTTGTCATCAGCAGTAAGAAAACCCCATCCTCTAATAGCTGATTCTTGAATTGTTACAGCTGCTTGAAGCCTTGCATTTGCCACCAGAGAATTTTCTGCATAGATCAGTACAATTTATGTACAATTTATCTGTGGTCAAGAAATCGGTGGTGCTGATAGATAACATCAGAGCACCACCCAGTCATCATTTGTAAAATTTGAACATTTAATCACATGGTTCCTAGTTTTTATAGCATGTCTTCAATTTATGTCTCTACAGAGTAACACTTACCGAGGAGTTCAATTGGAAAATTGATGATAAAATGTAGCATAAAATCATGAGCTGCACTGCAATGTTCTCTATTTCTTGCAGTCATTTCATCGAACACTTAGATGCCATCATCAATGGACTTAAATCTGGAATACATGTTAATAAAAGCAATAATCAATAGACAATTAGACCAAGTCCACTTTCGGAGATGAACATATGAGCCCAGATAATTTTAGCGTAGCTAAGCTTCTGGTGGAGAAGACCTTTGAGGCGGCATAACTACTGGCACTATGGGGCGAATTTTGGGTTCTGGCATAGATAGTTTGGCGAGACTGAGTAAATGGGGTTGGGCAGACGCTACCAGTGGAGGTGAGTTTCAGAGGTGGTGTAACTACCGGATGGAACGCTCACAGTGGAGGTGAATTTCAGAGGTGGTGCAACAGCAGGAGGAGGTGTTGAATTTTCAGGGGCGGTAGCAGGACAAGGGCAGTCAAGAAGCTGACAGTGAGATGGATTTGAACATAAGGCTTCCTACACAGCAACAATTCAATGTCCACATCAAATGCCAGATAGTTCATGCACATGGAGTCAGGCAAGTTTCAGGCTGAATAGCATTTTTCTTAATTTTGATCCACTGTAATAATAAAAAGTTATATACTATTATCTAATTATGAATTATCAAATTATTAAAAAAGTTTGATTAAGATAATAATTACTTAAAAATCAAATATTAATAACATATAATTGGATAATAGTGTAAAAAATCTTTAGACAAGCAAAGGATCAAAATTAAATCCAATAAAAAATTTCTAAGAAAGTATCCTTGTTGAAAAATATTATTTACAAAACTATTTTCTAATATACAAAATATTCGATGCTAAGTTATTTTCAATAGAAACCAAAGGAAATAAAAACATTGTTAACAAGGTCTATATAAGTCTAATGACGTATGCAGTGGTAGAAGATAATAAAGATTAAGAAGAGTAACATGATCTGAAATGGAAAAAGGTGAATAATTTTTTATTGAGAAATTAACGAATTAATTCAAGGAGTATTAGCAACAGCTCCAAAAATTCTTTCCTTAATATGAGTTCTTCCTTCCCTGTTGTTCATCCATGTGAACTTGATACCAACATTATTAGAAGTCAACCAAAGATACCAACCATAGAACTCTAACCAGTCTTCAAAATTTTTTTTTATAGAAAATGAAATTTTCACAAAAAAAAAATCCAAATGAAACTAATTATATATAGCATAAAAATTTCATCTCTACAATAAAATAGTCAATTTTAATCAACATATCGCCCAATTAAATTACATGCAGAAGCTCTACCTCTTACTAAGACAATACTATCGTCATTGACTACTCGATCAATGATAAGATAAAAGATGTCTTTGCATATTTCTTGTAGAGATGATCACCATTTGAAATTTGCTATCACAAAAACTAGATTTGAGGACTGAGACACCATATTGTTCAAATCTATCATTTTTCTTAACACAGTTAAAAGGGAAACAATGGTATTATTGTAAAAGGACCTTGTCATGTTAAACAAAGTTGAGAAACTAACTATAATAGGACTAAGAAACAAACCTGAGCTTAAACTGATCAATCCCAACGAAATGGTGGTAGAACCCAAAGTGTAGGTGGCATCCGCTTGAACAAAGGGTTGAAAGAGTAATGCTGACTAAAGCTTCCATTCATTACAACAAAAATCCGAATATGAAATGGGCCAAAAAGGTAAGAAAGTGGACATTCATCAAAAAAAATTATCAGTGAAGTAAATTGAATCCTTCTACAAGCTATTAGAGAAATATGAAGCTAACACAGACATTGAATCATTGTCACCTACAAACAAAACATTATCTCCTAAGCTTTTGATTTCCAACTTTTGCAACAGCTTCCCAGTTTGAGCATCTAGTTCCAACTTATAGTCCTTGAAACTCTTAGTACCCTTACTATAGGACTCCTCATCATTGTTATAATCCGAAAATCTTCTAACCATCCACCGTGCTCTGTTTAGTGATGTCACAAGGTATGCCCTTTCTAAATAAGGAAGATGTCTATTTTCTGGTGAAAGAATGTTTGGAATTATCTGCTCACAACCAAAAGGGTTAGTTGAATAACAAAGATCAAAGGAAACAATATTACTCCATCGTCCCACGGCATACACTAGACCTTTGTAGAAAGTAATATCCGTGAAGCACTTCATCTTTTTGTCAACTTAAGTCCAAAACTTTTGGCCTGCTTTTATGAAAGCCAGTTGGCAACACACGCTGTGTATTGCTACAACCACATAATCATCGGGGTTTGTCGTGGGATCAGCAAACAAGGTAACTTTAAGGATATTGCATTCATGTAAGTCCAAATAAGAATCCCCACACTTAAGGGGTGGCAAACGAATGGGTGCTACATTTTTTTAAAAGGTTTAGCAGAGTTATCACATCACAAGCATCCACAGTTGCAAGCCACTCATGACTAGAGCCACAACACCTGCCATAAGGTACAAACAATTGAAAGTAGTAAACTCTATCAGCTACAATGCTATACAAACTTCTCTTTGTTCTACTCTTCCTTTTGGTGGGGATCATTAGCATGGGAAGTACATTACTCCTGAATTCCTAATTTTGATGGATAAGCTTTGCAACTGAGCACCAATTCTTGCACACGACACTAAAACAAACATGATCTATGGGATCCACCAACTTGTCCAGAATCAAACCAAGGGCGAGTGCTGGTAAATATGCCCAATCTGGCTTTGAACTGATCAAAGTCATCTTCATGGATTGGTGAACAAAAAGAAGATGAAGAAAAAGGAAGGATTATGAAGTTGTGTGGGCAAAGATGCGTATAAAGAATACATAATCAACAAGGAATTATAGTAGAATTCAGATTATGATTCTAGAGTAATTTTGTTTCATCCTAGGATTTCCAATTCAAAGGGAAATAGGATTCTAATTTAAAATTAAAGTCAAGCTCATTATATAATTGATATTTTTCAATTAATGAAAAACTTTAAAAAAGAATTTAAATAAGGAGTTAAGGATCTTATAAAATGTAAAGCATTGTACCAGGTGCCGCCCAGCACTTTTTTTTTTTTTTTTGTTATGAGGTGCTAGTCAACACTTTCGTGGCTTAGAGTCAAATTGTAAAATCAGAAAAAAAAAAATTGATACAGTATTGTAAATTGAGTTTAATTACGGTGGCTAAATTATCTTCATCTGCAACTCCATTTACAAGAAGACCATTTAAACTTTGAAAATTAACGGACATAAATGAGAAGAGAATTTGTAGGGATTATGATCATAAATAAAGAGATAAAAGAGAGAGGAAAAATATAGATTGTGAGAAACAGTATTGGGAGAGCATATATTGTCACTCTTAACTATTTATCACCACTAATATTTAACTAACTTTTGTTTGATTTTTTAAAGTGTTTTTATTTATTTCTACTCAAACATTAGTCTATTGCCTTTTTTATATTTATGTACTATTTTAAAAAATACACATATAATAATAACTTAAAAAGAATATGAGGACCATATAAAACCTAAATAATTATAAGCATCAAATTGCTGCACATATACAACCGGTGGCAACTATTAACAATGACATAACTATTATCTCTTTATTGTTTTTATAGATCCTTCTGCAAGAGCAATACCACGAAGAGTCTCAATAAATTATTCTGTATTATTATAAGTTTTCTCTTGAATTTCTTGAATTTTTTTCCCACAAAGTTTTTATGACAATAATTAAGTTTCTAGACAATATTACTAATAGTGAGAATTTATTTTACTTTTTATTTGTGGGTACATGAGAATTTATTTAACTTTAAGAATGAAGAAGAGTGACTGGCAAAAGATATTATAGAATTCATAGACCCATCCTGTTGTTGGCTGCTAAAGTTTCTACTTGCCCAATTTGTTCTTGAATTTTGATTGTCATCAAGGAGGGCTACCTTTTCTTTTTGTGATTGTTCTTAAAGTTTTTCTTCTATAGCTTGAACAATTAATCTACAATCACCAGAGATCCCAAATGAAATCAAATCTCAAGTTCAGAGAAGAGGTGATTCACAGCATAGAGACTCCCTTCCCCCCTCTCCCCTCCGATAAAAAAAAAAAAAAAAAACCATTGAGATTTATTTCTATAGATTTTTAACACTGGAGCTTGGAGAATATGAAATTTTATGAATCAAATTTGCACTGGATAGGCGGCTAGTACCAGGTAGGTTTGCACTGAATCAATTTAACAGTACTGCAACCTGTGGAGAGCCTTATATATGCTAATCGACAAAAGTGCTTCCATTGCTCATTGAAGGTATTCGTGCTATTTTTTATTGTTTGATGGGCCACAAAGTTTATGGATGCTCATCACTTTCTCCTTCTTTACCTATATTATGAAAAATTTACTAATAACTATTTGACTCTTTTTCTATATTAAGGTTTGTTATTGCTTCTTCGAAGCTATTAGCATGTCCTTTCTGTTTAATGAAATATTTTTCCATTTTTTAATTTTTCTCTGGTTAATTATATACTTGGAGTGGATAACGATCATCACAATTAAGAGAATAGAAAATTTAGGCGGGTGTAAGGAAATTCTAAAGAACTTTTTAAACCGTATTGTAAATTAGTTATTGGGGTGATAATTGTTCTAGAACCGAACCTCCAAGAGATTCCTTCTTGATTTTCTTTTTCATCTGAAATTTTTCCTGAAGTTAGAAACAACTCGTTGATTCTCTCCTTAAATTTTCATTGCTCTTTTCATTTACATCAACCCAGTTGATGCCAGGGAGAACCACCATTGAAGGGACTTAAACAAGATCCGAAAGACAGGAGGTCACTATTACCCGATATTATAACGCTGAGAGTGAGACTTGCGAATACCAACTACACGCTGTCAATAGTATGAACTACGAATTTCTTTCTACCTGCTTCGAAGAATATATTTAAAAAATTACAAAACTGTGTCTCATGAACAAGCCATGATTTATTATGCTTATCTGACTGCTTTTACGTCATGTGATCAAGTTGCATAGCTAGACTACACTAGCATATCTATAATCTTATCTCGTACTCTGAACTTGTCTCTTCTTATTGAATATATATATATACTTGATTGGTGGCCAGCAAATCATGTCGGCTCTTCCTCGGATTGTTGTAGTATCTTATCAAGTCACATCTGTAGAACAACGCATGACAGCTGTGCAACTGATATGAATGAAACCTTCCTGCTGAAGAGAAGAATGACTTTCATGTGCTGAAAGATGCAACAATAGGTACATGTCTGTACGGAAGTTATTCTACTTGATTGTGCTTGATTTTTTATCTCATACACGTGGTGTCAGTTTTGGATTAACCACAACTATTCTTGATTGTTGGAGAGTGGCAGCTCAAAAATCCCTTCAGATAATTTTGTTAAATTTGTATGATTTATTTCTTGAATTATTATACTAATTTGTGTAAATCAATTTTATTAGAAAATAAATATATAAGTGAAAAAAAAAATATACTGCATGAGTGAGAAAAGAAATTTTTAAATAGACATTTACTTTTAATTATTATAATAAATTGATTTAAGTGCTTGTGTAATTACATACTTATTTAGAATTTTTCTCCAATAATAATAGGTAAGTGGCAACAATTTTAACAATTTACTCATAAGTAGTTGATTGCAATGGAAGTAAATTACAAACTCAAACAAACAATATCTGCAATGCCAGGAGTCATGTAATTGTTTGCATAATTTTTTAACTGTACCAAAATTTAACAATTTTATATTTGATTTTGAGAAAAGAATGAGTGAAAATGATCATTGAGCATATATGTTATCTGAATTCTAAAACTATATTATCCTCATGTTGTAAAATGATATCATTTCACCCTTTTTTTATAGAAAAATGAAAATGTTCCATGAGATCATGAGAATATACGCTTGTGATTATAGTAGCGTATAAGGCCCGTCCGTTAATGGTATATGTCCTCGTCAAATTTTAGATGTCTCTTCAAAGCAAAAAGCATGAAAACGTTACATGTTCACCATAAAAATTCTGAGAGAATTTAGAATAAGAATCTTTTTGTATTTCTCGCAGAGAACATATATAACAAGAAAGTAAATCTATAGTTCCACGTTCGCCGTCCCATCTCACGATTCTCAGCATAAGTAGATAGTTTCACCATTATCTATAAACAGATGGATTTGAAATCCTTTTTGTTTTCTTAAAAAATATGACAGTTGTCACGTTACAAGAGAAAACGATTCTAATCCTGTACTCATGTAATTTATGTTTTCATCTCATTTTTGTGATTAAAAGTTTAGGGTGTGGGAGACTCTCTCCATTTCAAAAATTCAAATTCAAATTATATAGTTATCATGAATGAATGGTTATTTAAATGAATCAACTCTCGTTGACTTTTATGTTTTTATCTCTTATAATGTATTATCATCGTATTAAGGAAAATATGAAAATCCAAATCTACAAAGGAGAAAATCTGTTCTCATATTATCAATGATTTAATTTATTCCAAAATTTAGAAGAACAATATTTCAATGCCATCAATTACATTGAACCAACGAGAGTTGACTCACTTAATTAGTATTTCGTTTGTGTCTTGCCATGATTGAAGTTCTTTTATTAATGAGTTTATAAGTATTTATGTAAACACTCAATGAGTCTAGACATGTCCTAACCTTAAAGTAGAGCAAGTCTTTCTTTCAACTTAAATTTTTTATTTAAAAAAAAAACCTATATACATGGCTTCACATAATTGATGAATTAACGGAATGGAACCTATATATGTGCTCAAACTTGTTTTAAACTGAAACTAATCGAGTTTGATAGCTAATTGAAGAGTTATATAGAATAAAAACTTTTTAAGATAACTTTTTGCGAATAGCTTCTCCTTATCATAAAAATAATTAACTTGAATTTAGAGACAGTGGCAGACTTACAGTTTCACTTTTGTGGTTTAAGACTCTTTGAATATGACCCATGTGTTATTTTTCTTGTTATTTAGATCCTCTATGTTTTTGGAAAATATATAAAAGCCAGAATTAACAGGATAAAATCATGTGAGCAAAGCACAAACCTTATCGTAGGAAGATATCAAGATTAAAAAAAAGAAATGTTGCTTTCTTGCCAAAGACGTGTCTAGTTGTTACCTGAACACGCCGGAACTCTTACGGGCAAGACAGTGGGGATACTTATATAAAGTATTTTGACATCCAAGTCAGTTAAAAATAAAGTGAGAATGTATTTAGTACTTAAGATGAACATACTAGAAGTTTTGTTTAAATAGGAGATATGCCTTTAAGGGATAGCATAAGTCTTGGACAAAAAATCGGCATTAAGGGGGAATCTTAGAACACCACAGCCGTTCTGACAAAATTCCTGATATTCAGAAGCCGTTTAAGCCAAATTCAGATTAGTCGAGTTGGGTCAATAAGTGCTCCATGAGTAAGAACGTTGGGCCATCGTTTTATGGCCCAAGTGATTGGTATTGCCCAAGTGATTGGCAAGTTAAAAAATTAACTTAACTGAAATTTTTATCTCCTATTTTAATCAAATAAATAATTTAATTTTTTAATTTTAAAAATATTGTAATAGTTAAATAAATGAAATTCTATTATATATATTATAATCTCATATGAATAAATTGATTTCAGAATACAAAATATAAACATAAATAAATTTTAAATATTTATGAGTGTAAATTATCTCAGGTAATTATTTTTTTTATTATATTTAAACTATAAGAAATGATAATAATGGATTGACTCAAATTATCTAAATTGAATAAAATTTATTACTTAATTAATCAAAATATAATTGCTTATAAAATAAAATAAGGATCAAATAATTTATTTTTAAAGCTGGGACTAACTTATTTATTTTACTAATATATGAAAGCTTTCAAGTAAGTTAATACATTTAAGCTTTTAAACTCTTAAATAGGCTGAAACTTTTAATTGAAATTTCTTTAATCAAAATTATTTTATTATATATAAAATTATAAATTATATACATAAATAAATATTTATATAAAATTTATAATTTCTTAATTAATAACGTTTGCAATATTAATAGAAGTTAAGTTATTGTTATATATACAAGGTTAAAATAAATAATTAGTTCTTCTAATTTCTTTCTATTTGAATTTTAGTCTCTATGATTTTTTTATATATTAGTCCTTATAATTTTACTTATTTAGATTTTAGTTCTCACTAGTAAGATATTAGTCTTTATATTTTTTACTTATTTAAGTTTTAATCCATATAATTTCTATTCAATAAGATATTGGTTCATATTTTTTATAAAATATTAGTCTTTATAATTTTTAATTATTAAGGTATTGATTCTTGAGGGACCAAAATCTAAATGAATGAAATATAGAGACCAATATCTAAAAAAAAACTATAGGATCAAAATTTAAATCAAGTAAAATTATATAGACTACTTATTTGTTTTAACCTATATATAGTACAAGAAATTTACTTTTAGTGACAATTTTTTTTGTAACGACTAAAAAGTCGTCACTGAAAGTGCCTTTTTGTGACGATATTCACAAGTCGTCACTAAATTATCCTTTTCAATGACAACACTAAATGTTATTACAATAAATGAGATTTTTAGTAATGGACATTTTGTAATCATCGCTGAAAAGTTAACTTTCAATGACGACATTTTTGTATCGCCACTAAAAGGTTGTTTTTGGTGATAACTAGAAAATATCGTTACTAAAAATCTCATCTATTATGACAGCTATCTTAATCGTTACTGAAGAGTTATAATTTATAAGAGTAAAAATAAAAAATAAACTTTTTTGTGATGACTTATATTATTGTCATTAAAAAATAACTTTTCAATTACAATACTTAAATATTGTTACTGATATTTTTATTTATTGCGACAACTATTTTTTGTTGTTACTAAAAAGTAATCTTTCAATTACAACACTAAATTGTTGTGATTGATAATTTTATCTATTGTGACGACTAAGCGTTAAAAGAAGTAAAATATCAAAATATTTCCTGATCGTCCTTCGCGCTTCCACCACCAAAAATTTCTCTTTCGCGCTTGAGTCAATTATAAAACATTCTCTTTCACAGTCGAGATCTCCTTTCCGTGCGGCGGTGCTTCGTGCTTCGCTCAACCCGTCATTGAAGCTACAACCGGTGCTTGCTTCGCTCAACCTGTGCTTCAAAACTTCCCATGCTTGCTTCGTCTTCATCTGTGCGTTCAGATTTGCGATTTGGGGTTTCCGTCTATCATCGATGCTTTCAACCATTCCATCTTCTGGCCACATCAACTTTGGTGTTTTCAACCATTCCGTTCAGATACTTCAACCATTCCATCATCGGTGCTTTCAATCATCAGTGATTGGCCTTCCCAACTTCTTTCTGATTTCGTCTTTTTTTCGAAATGGTAAAGGTTGTTACAAGAGGAGTATGATTTTACACCATTAACGGAGAGATTCTCTAATTTGGGTTTTCTGGTTCCTGCCCCAAATTTTCAGGTATTCTCTTCTTTTTTCTATTTCTATCTCATTTTTTTTCTATCTTCTAATAGAAATAGAGTTGCACCAAAAGACTGATCTAAAACGGCTATATATACAAAACCGTTTGGCAATATTAATTTCGGAAAAGTGAGCACCTTGTGGTCTGAAATTGATGATATATTAATAAACATATGGCAGCGAAAGTTACTTTCCATTGATCATGATACATCCTTAAATAGATGAAGATACAAGCTGGTGGTTTGTTACACCAACAAACAGATAAAATATAGAAACAGAGCCGAAAATGCAAAAATAGAACAGAAACAGAAACGGACGAAAATGCAGATAATAATATGCGGATAACAAGTCTATCCTATAATGCAGACAACAACTATCCTTATCTACAAGATGGTTACAGCAATATCATCGTAATACTCCCTCTCAAGTTGGAGCGTGCAAATCGCAAATGCCCAACTTGCCAATGTTGTTTCGGAATGGAATGTGACCTAACGCTTTTGTAAATACGTCTGCCAGTTGATCATGAGAACAAACGTAGGACGTTGAGATAGTGTTTGTGAGTAAGTGTTCTCTAATGAAATAACAATCCAACTCAATATGCTTCGTTCGCTCGTGGAATACTGAGTTTGCAGCTATGTGAATCGCTGCTTGATTATCGCAAAATAAATGCATGGGTTGACTGTGATGAACACCAAGCGAAGTAAGAAAGGACTTGAGCCATAATAATTTAGAAATAGTGGTGGCCATCGAGCGGTACTCCGCCTCCGCTGAGGAATGCAAAACTGTAACTTGTTTCTTGGTTCGCCATGAAACTGGTGACGATCCCAACGTGATGAAGTAACCTGTGAGGGACTTACAGGTGAAGGGGCAGCTTGCCCAATCCGAATAACAATACCCATATATCTGAATATCACATGCAGCATTAAGTAGAATCCCTTGACCAGGGTTTCTTTTAATATACCGCAGCACACGAACCACAGCCTCATAGTGCCTCTACTTAGGTTTTTGCATAAACTGTGAGAGAACATGAACTGCATAACTTAGGTCCGATCTCGTAATAGTGAGATAAACAAGCTGGCCTATAAGCCGACGATATCTGGCTGGGTCATCGAAATCATGATCATCAGTAAGTGCAAGCTGGTGATTTTGTTCAATGGGAGTTGGCGCAGGTTTTCACCCAAGTAAACCAGATTCAGATAAAATATCCAACGCATATTTTCGTTGACATAAGAACAGACCCGAAGAACTCCTTGATATCTCTATACCAAGAAAATATTTTAAGGCTCCGAGATCTTTGATTTTGAAGCATAAGTCCAGGTAAGATTTTACTTCCTGACAAGCCACGAAGTTATTTACTGCGAGCACGATGTCATCCACGTAGATGAGTAGTGCAACAAACACCTCTCCTCGCTGCAACGTGAAGAGCGTATAATCAATCTTAGATTGCTTGAAGCCATATGCTTGAAGACATGAACTAAGCTTCGCAAACTAATTTCGCGGCGATTGACGCAGCCCATAAAGAGACTTCTACAATTTACATATTTTATTTGAGGAACCAGTTGTAAAACCCAGAAGAAACCTCATGTAGACTTCTTCATGGAAATCACCATGAAGAAATGCATTGTTGACGTCAAGCTGGTGCAACTCCTATTTCTTAGCAATTGCAACAGCTAGGAAAGTTCTCACGCTCACTATCTTAGCAACAGGAGCAAAAGTCTCGCCAATATCTTCTCCTTGAACTTGATTATTCCCTGCAATGACCAAACGTGCTTTGAATCTTTCTATCGTGCCATCAGAGTGATATTTTATTCTGTACACCCATTTGCAATGTAATGCTCGTTTTCCAGGTGCGAGGTCTGTGATGTTCCACGTACAATTTTGCTCTAACGCATTGATTTCCTTTTGCATCGCATCTCTCCAATGCTTATCGTTCATTGCTTCGCGGAAACTCTTTGGTTCCACATGGCTGTGAGCGCTGCCAGAAAGCACTTGTGTGGTAGAGAAAAATTGGAGCAATTTACATAGTTAGCTATCGGATACGGCATACCTGAGGATAGAGTGGATTGTGAGGCCTCCTGAGAAGAAGTGAATGTACAAACCAAGTGACACTGATAATCTCGCAGATAGGAGGGAGGTTTTCGATTGCGGTGTTCACGTTCTGTTATTGTCGGAGCAGGAGAATTGGCACTTCTTTCTGTAGTGGGTGAGATACTCCCCCTGTCACCTGTGGTGATCGGACTAGTTTGGTCGCAAGTTGCATTAGGACTGGGACGTGCAACGTCCTCTTCATTGGAACAAGGTTGCTGAACCTGATTATTGGTGATCGGCATGTCCTAATTCCTAAACATCTGATCTTCGTCAGGACCGATTGATATGTCATGGCCATGATCTGTATAGGTGGATGGTAGAATGACTCGCTGGCTTGTAAACTCATGATCAATCTTGACAGCATATAGGAAAACATTCTCATGAAATTTAACATCTCTGGAGACAAACATATCTTTGCTTTCGAGATCGAATACCTGCCAATCCTTCTTGTTTGCAGGATATCCCAGAAACACACAATTGTGAGATCTTTGTGCGAATTTATCACGCGGTTTAGGACGGGGGTGTGCATAGCACAAACATCCCAGAATTCGCATGTGATCATAACTGGGTCGAACGCCAAAAGAGAACTTCATATGGAGTTTTACCGTTAAGAAACAATGGAGGGTGTTCGATTGATGAGATGTGCTGCTGTCATGACACATTCTCCCCAGAATTCTATAGGTAGATTGGCCTAAAACTTAAGAACTCGGGCTACATTAAGTATATGTCGATGTTTTTGCTCCACACGCCCATTTTGTTGAGGCGTATCAGTGCAAGACGTTCGATGGGCAATTCCCAATTCATCATAAAGTTGCAAAAGAGTTTTCTCCTTGAATTCGCTCCCATTGTCCGTGCACAACGTTTTCACAGTTTTACCGAATTGGGTACGAGTCATGGCCAAGAATTTCTTAATTAATTCAATAGCTTAGTTCTTTTCCACCATCAGGAACACCCAAGTTGCACGACTGCAGTTGTCGACAACAGTTAGGAAATAGTGTGCTCCAGTGGAAGAAGGTATCTTATATGGACCCCAGATATCACAGTGGACAAGGTCAAAACATTCATTGCTACGATGGTTAATTACAGGAAAAATATTTCTAGTTTGCTTTGCCCTATAACATACATCACATGCCCATTTATCCCTATCCCTAATCTTAACATCAGAGAGTGTTGGAATTGCATGCAGGTTTTGATGTGAGGGGTGCCCTAGTCGTCGATGCCACAACTCCACAGACTCACTTGCTTGTACTGCCAGCGCTGTGGTCCACCGCTGTTGGTACACATACACTCCTTCTTGATGCTCACACAATCCAATCTCCATCCTCGAAATGGGGTCCTGCAAGACACATCATTGATTAGTAAATTGGACGATCCAATTGTTTGAACCGAGCAAGTTTGCAACAGAAAGCAAGTTGCAGCACAGTTTCGAAACATATAACACATTAGTTATAGTGAATTTTGGCCCTAAAATGACTGAGCCACGTTTAACCGCATATGTGTGTGTCTCGTTTGGCAAGCCAACAGGTGTGGGATCAATTGCTTCTACGTTTGTCATCAATTCAAGTGTTCCCGTCATATGTTAAGCTGCTCCACTGTCAATCAACCAATTTTGTGAGGAGACAACATTACCGGATAGTTTCTCGGTGTTGTGTTGAGGCTCCACCAAAGATAGCAACCGTTCAATCACATCGGGAGTAAGGGCAGAGAACATTGAAGATGGTTACTGAGAATCACTGGTTTTGTGCTGCATGCGTTGCATGTGCTGTGACTGCTCCAGTTTGTCCTCCTCCTGTTTTTCCTTTCCCGCGTCCCTTTCCAACGATCCTGTTGGGGTAGCCATGCAACTGCCAACATTTCAAAACGTCGTGATTGCTTTTGCCGCAATGACTGCATGGGATGCGTTCCTGTGACTTCTTTGGAACCATTGGGTGTAATGACGCAATTTGATGGTTGTTGGTCTGCATCGCGTAACCTACAGCATCAACCTTTTCACTTTGTGTTCGAGTAATTGAGCGGTGAGTTTCTTCTTGAGTCACCATGGCATATATTCAGTTGATTGAAGGAAGATGAGTTGTGTTTTAGTATTTGTGTTCTCAGATTGCCAAACATTGCATCATCCAAGTCCATCAACAATTGGTAAACACGATCCTTCTCCGTTTCCTCATTCACGTATTTACTCACCGGACACTATTCTTTACTCGGACACACACATGCACTGTCTTGCTTGCTTCTAGTTCGTCCCAAATAGCCTGAAGACAAGTGTAATAGGTGCCTACCGTTGTGCCTTGTTGTTTAATTGACATGAGGGTGGTCTTTAGTTGGTAAATCCGCAGCACATTCTCCACAGAATACCTTTCTGTCAAGTCATCCCATAAATCTTTCGCAACATCGAAATATTGTATGAAGGGTTGAAGCTGGGAATCAATTGTATTGTGTATCCAACCATTGATCATGGGATTACAGACTACCCACGCGTACCCTTCGTCGAAAGTATCATCTTCCAGTTTCGTGATCGTGCCTGTCACAAACCCAAGCTTGTTCTTGGCTTTGAGTGCATTTTTCATGGCCTTTGCCCAGTTATCATAATTGGTTTCTCCTCGCAGCATAACATTAGTCAGCAGGATTCCCGGATTATCAGATGAAGCAATGTAGAAAGGGGATCGTGGATCTGTGACTTTAAGTTTTGAATTGCTGGTGTCTCTCGCCATTGTTGTCGTTCAGCTAATTGGAACGAGGCTTTGCCTTCAAGAAGAACAGTGAAAGAGCTAGGATTCTGTGATGGCAAATATTCTATATATGTGCTCTGATACCATAATAAACATATGGCAGCCAAAGTTACTTTCCATTGATCATGATACATCCTTAAATAGATGAAAATACAAGCTGGTGGTTTGTTACACCAACAAACAGATAAAATACAGAAACAGTGCCGAAAATGCAAAAACAAAACAGAAACAGAAACAGACAAAAATGCAGATAACAATATGCGAATAAAAAGTCTATCCTATAATGCAGATAACAACTATCCTTATCTACAAGATGGTTACAACAATATCATCATAATATATATGGCTGAATACTATAGATAGGGTTTTCTTTGAATCTATTGGTATCCTTTGTTGATTTTTCTCAAGTGATATGAAAATGTAAGTAAGTTTGATTAGACATTTTCCTATAATAGTTAATTCTTCAAGGAGCTCTGATCTGAACTTGAACTGTACAATGGAAATGTTCAATAAAAATTATTTTTTGTTGCGAATAAGATTTTTGATATATGTGCAGATTATATTGATTATCCTTTGCATAAGCAATTTCAGTAGACTTATTGTTTGAGACCGCTACCAAAGAGGCATCCCCTTTCATGTTTTAGATGTAGTACAAATGCTTGTATAGTTGTACTTCTGTTTTGACCTTGAATCTCATATTTTTTTTTTTCTAGAGATGTGTCAAATTGATGCCTTTTTTCCTTTCTTCTTTAGCAGCAGCTCTTCATATTTTGTTTCTCTTTTTTTTTAAGGACTATACTCGTCTAGAAGCTTGATTTGATTTACCTATGACAATTGCATAAGTTTTGGCAATTTCAAAATGGCATTGGAATGAGCTTAATTGAATGGAAGTATCGCTTGACCATATGAAGCTAGGTTTTGGTCCCTTAAGTTTGAGCTATGTTTCTACACTGCTGCTCTGGCTTTAGAAAGTATGCAAGATCCTTTCACTACAAAATAAGTAGGCTTTTGTATCTATGTGAGAACGCAGTTGTATTTTGTTTGCTGTAGTCAGTTGCTGACTCATTATCAATTTATTATTTTGTTTACAGTATAATATGATCTGGCTTTATATTTTTAAGGATGCTACCCTCCTGCATATCACCCCTATGGGGTGGTTCTATATGTTATCCCAAAGATTCCGCTATAATTAATAAATTATTGTATTTATTCAAAATTGTATATTTATATAATTTATTATATACAAATCTTGATTAAAAGTTTGGGCCTATTTGAGACTTGAAAGCCTAAACCTATTGGCGTACTATAATCTAATGCAACTAATTTTAAATTAATATTATATGTATTTATGGAAAAAAAATCATCTACATTTTGATTACTTTAGTAATAACTTTACCCAACTTAGATAATTTGACTTAATAAACATTTATCATTTCTTATAATTTAAATTTTTATAAAATATAAAAAATAAAATGAAATTATTTGTGTCAATGAATAAGTAATTTTTAATTTCTTAATTAATAAACTCTGCAATATTAATAGAAATTATCATTATATAATTAAGAAATTATGGTATTTATTTAAAATTGTATATTTATATAATTTATTATATACAAATCTTGATTAAAAGTTTGGGCCTATTTTGAGACTTAAAAGCCTAACCCCATTGGTGTACTATAATCTAATGCAACTAATTTTAAATTAATATTATGTGTTAAAATTATAGGGTCTAGGTCGATAGAAGGAAGAAAGTAGAATTAAGATTAAATAATAGTATGTGATAGATGTGTTTGATATGATTACAAAAGACAAAACATTAATTCCTATTTATATTCTAGTAACCCTAATCAAATAAGAAAATAAATCAAGAAATATAATAAAATTATGATATGACTCCTAAATTGCTTCACCAATTAGAATATTAATTGATTCCACAAAATATTCTAAAAATCTTCTAAACATATTCTAAATATATTCTAACATTCCTCGTCAAGCTAAAGCTTACTAAGCTTAGCTTGAAACTTGTTACAAATAAATACTTTAATTAAATAACATAAATATAAAGTACACTTCATGGCTGAAACACAACTCATGATGCTAAGGGCGTCAAAAAGATGAACATTGCTGGAAAGATAACTCAGTAAGGAATGATCATCAGCCTACATGAGAAGAAAGAATTGTAGGGTTCTGCTTGACTAAATGACAGACTCAAAAGACTTGAGGATTCTAGGGTTTTACTTGACTAGAAAGCAGACCCAAATGACTTGAGATATTCTAAGGATTTGCTTGACCAAATGACAGATCCAGATAACTTAAGTAGAAATACCACTAGTATGATTTATCAGTGGGAAGGAAGTACCATCGAAATGATCATCGATAGAAAACGAATAACATTACAAACACAAGTATTGAAGAGATGTCACCACTGATATGAATCATAAGTGGAAAAAAAGTCACCATCGAAATAATTATCGATGGAAAGAGAGTAACATGACAAACACTAGTATTGAAGATATGTCACCACTGGTATGATCATCAGGGAGAAAGAAATTATTATCGGAATGATCGTCGATGGAAAGATAATATTATGAACACTAGTATTGAAAAGTCAACACTATCATTATCACTCTCCCTCAATACTATGCTAGCATTGGAAAAGAGTCAAACAGTAAAAAAAAATAGAGAAAATATATAAGAGAATGGGTTGAGAAAACAATGATAGAGAATTTACAAAGGAGTTCTAACTTGACACAGCGGAAAGTATGGACACCCTCAAGGCGGATGGTACTGCTCTGATACCATGTTAAAATTATAGGGTTTAGGCAGAGAGAAGGAAAAAAGTAGAATCAGGATTAAACAATAGCATGTGATAGATGTGTTTGATGTGATTACAAAAGACAAAACATTAATCTCTATTTATATTCTAGTAACCCTAATCAAATAAAAATAAATAAGGAAATATAATAAAATTATGATATGACTCCTAAATTACTTTATTAATTAGATCACTAATTGATTCCACAATATATTTTACAGATCTTCTAAAGATATTCTGAATATAGTCTAACACTCCTCCTCAAGCTAAAACTTACTAAGCTTTAAACTTATTACAAATAAACATTTTAATTAAATAATGTAAATATAAAGTGGACTCCATGGCTAAAACACAACTCAGAATGCTGGGGACGCCAGAAAGATGAATATTGCTGGAAAGATAACTCAGTAAGGAATGATCATCAGCTTACGTGAGAAGAAATTATTCTACGATTCTGCTTGACTAGATGGCAAACCCAAAAGACTTGAGAATTTTAGGGTTCTGCTTGATTAGAC
Organism: Castanospermum australe; assembly: GCA_019955255.1. NCBI lineage: Eukaryota > Viridiplantae > Streptophyta > Magnoliopsida > Fabales > Fabaceae > Castanospermum > Castanospermum australe. The sequence continues at coordinate 32,157 of NSJW01000324.1, read as the reverse complement.
AACAGATCCAAACGATTTGAGATATTTTAAGGATTTGCTTGATCAAATAGCAAATTTAGATAACTTGAGTAGAAATACCACTAGTATGATTCATCAGTGGAAAAGAAATTGCCATCGAAATGATTATCGATGGGAAGAAAATAACATCACAAACACAAGTATTGAAGAGATGACACTATGATATGAATCATAAGTGGGAAAGAAGTCACCATCGAAATAATCATCGATGGGAAAAGAATAACATGACAAACGTTAGCATTAAAGAGATGTCACTACTAGTATGATCATCAGTGGGAAAGAAATCATCATCAGAATGATCGTTGACGGGAAGATAACACCACGAACACTAGTATTAAGTCTCCACTATTATTATCACTCCCCTTCAATGCTATGTTAGCATTGGAAAAGAGTCAAATAGTAAAAAAGTAGAAAAAATAGATGAGATAATGGGTTGAGAAAATAATAAAAGAGAATTTACAACGGATTTTTATATAACTCGACACTGTGGAAAGTATGGATACCCTCAAGGCAGATGGTATTACTCTGATATCATGTTGAAATTATTGAGTTTAGGTAGAGAGAAGAAAGAAAGTAGAATCAAGATTAAACAATAGCATGTGATAGATGTGTTTGATGTGATTGTAAAAGACTAAACATTAACCTCTATTTATATTTTAGCAACCCTAATCAAATAAGAAAATAAATCAAGAAATATAATAAAATTAAGATATGACTCCTAAATTACTTTATTAATTAGAGTACTAATTGATTCCATAATATATTCTAAAAATTTTCTAAAGATATTCTAAATATATTCTAACAATATGTATGTATGGAAAAAAAAATCATCTACATTTTGATTACTTTAGTAATAACTTACCCAACTTAGATAATTTGACTTAATAAATATTTATCATTTCTTATAATTTAAAATTTTATAAAATATAAAAAATAAAATGAAATTATTTGTGTCAATGAATAAGTAATTTTTAATTTCTTAATTAATAAACTCTGCAATATTAATAGAAATTAACATTATATAATTAAGAAATTATGGTATTCATATAAAATTGTATATTTATGTAATTTATTATATACAATATAACAATTTTGATTAAAGGTTTTAGCCTATTTCAGATTTTGAAAGCCTAAGCCTATTGGCATACTATAATTTAACTGATTATAGACTAAACCATCAATTTGATCTTATAAAAATTATGTCAATATTATTTTGATCATTCAAAGAATATCAACATCAATTTAGTCCTTGAATCATAGAAGATCACATCATTTTGGTCTTTCAAAAAAAAATTGACATCAATTTAATCGCTCAATCATCGACAATTTAATTTTTAATTATAAAAATTATATCAATTTAGTTTTTATCCTTAAACAGAAATATGATTTTGATGTCATCTTATGTTATTTAAGGACTAAATTGATATCAACATTCGTTGAAGGACCAAGTTGTAATATCAACATAATTTTTAGAAGATCAAATTGAGGGTTTACTATTTTAATTTAATATTATATGTTTTGATAGAGAAAAATCATCTACATTTTGATTACTTTAAAAATAATTAACTTTTACCAATCTTGCATAGTTTGAGTTAATAAATAGTTATCATTTCTTGTAATTTAAATTCTTATTTAACAAAAAATAGTAAAATGAAATTATTTATGTCTAAGAATAAATAAAAAAATTTTATTGTAGACTTTCTTGTTTTATCGTTAAGTAGAATCAATAAATATCTTGTCATTAAAACACACGAGTTTGTAGTATATAATATAATGAAATTTTGTTTATTTTAATATTAAAAAATATTTTTAGAATTAGGAGATCAAATCATTCATTTTATTAAAATAGAAAGACTAAAATTATAATTAATCTTATATATTTTTTAGTACCACGTCATTATCTTAATTAAGTTTTGAACGTCACATTAACGTAGAAATAAAAAATTTATAATATATATATATATATATATATATATATATATATAAACTGTTTAATTCATTCATTCATCAAATCATTTTATTAGACAGCAAAGCATCCATAGGATGTACAACAAATGACAAATAAAGTTATATCTTACTTATAGATAATGAAACAACTCTAAAATTCAATACACCAATATAGAGGACATAATAATGTAGGTAGTAAAACAAAAATGCCCATACGAACGAAGTGCATGTAATTGGGTCAACAAAACTTTGTCTAACAACATGAAATTTCAAAACTATACATCTTTTCCAACAAGAAATAATATGAAAATTTAAAATTAAATAATATCATTTAATTCAAACCCAAATATTCGACCAATACTATACATATATTACATTTTTTTTGTTTTTAAACTTAGGCAAAATATAATGTATTTTGTACACATATATATATATTTGACAATTCGTTAAATACCTATAAACTTATACTTATTATTGTGTGTGTATATATATTAAATAAGTGGTGAGTTTATTTTTTTTCTTTTTAAGATACTTAATGGTGTTAAGCCTATAGTTAGTCAACAAAAAAGAAAAAGGGTGAAATGTAACTCGTGGCTAAGTTTGAGATTTCCAACCTCAAAATGACGAAGTTGTAATTTATTCTTTTAAAAGTTCATACGAAGAGTGAGTCTTTTCTGCATAAAAATTTAAAACTATCTCCACTTTTTCTAATATAAAATCGTGTTTTAGAAATTCAAGTTATTGAATTGTCTTTTTTAACGAAAATTGATGATTCTTTTTATCTTTAGTTTTACGCTTCTAATAAATTAATTATTAAAATGCGTTGGTTTTTTTTGGTAATTAAAGATTTAGATTAAGGAGATGATTTGCTACAGTCTAAGGTTAGAGCATGTCTTTAAACTCATCGAACGTTTATAATAGTATTTATAGATAACCTACTAATGAGAGAACTCATAAATTGAATTCAAGTTACAATGAAGTATGAATAAAAAGCCGATCAAGTAAATAAACTCACGTTAGCAAAATGTGCTGGTTTTGTGATATAGTTAAAAACCACTGTGATTGATGACGGTTTCCTACCTCTAAATTTAAATTTCTTTTCTTTCCTCATATAAGAATCCACCCTTTAAAGAGTGGTTTCTCTTTGACAATTAAAACAAAAAAATTCTTTCAAATATTTTAGGTTTTTTAAAATCTCTATTATTGAAGCGGTATGGCGACTTTTAAGTGCGGTACCTTTTCTTAAATAGAATGAAAGCCGCTGAAATTCTGAACATGTGTAGAAACTTTCTTTTAAGAGGGCAATGTCCTATTTAAATAGGAAAAAAACAATAAATCTAATTGGTAATTTCCACCCAAATCATAAAATCATTGCATTCTGAAACTTAATTTTAAAAAAATGCAAAAGGAAAAATAAAAGTGATTTTTTTGTGATTTGAATTAGTTTATTTTGTAATTAAAAAAATTTATAATCAAATTTTTTTTAAAAGAGTTTTTTAAAAAATAATTTTTTTCTATAATTAAACTATTCTAAACATTCTAAAAATTATCAGTATCTCTAAATAAAAAAACTTATTAAATTACCTGCAAATCTATCTATCTATCTATAATATAAGTTAAAGGTTCTTCCACTTCAATTGTCACATGTCATATTTTCTTAAATTTTGAATTTTTATTTAAAAATTTTCAAAATTTGACACATTTATTTTTCTTCATTATGTATTTTCTCTCTCTCATCTTTCACAACATTTCATCTTCCTCAAATTTTTAATTTTAAAATATAAAAATCTCAAAATATAAATATTCTCATAGATAAAAACTCAAAATAAAAAAATATAAGTTTTCTGAGTTAATTATGAAATAAAATAGAAGTATGATTCTTATATTATTTGACCTAATGTTATTATTTAGGTTTTAATATTTAAATCCATACAAAAGTGATAAGATAATTATAGAGCATAATTAAATATATAAATCATAGACCTTTTTATCTTTTTTTTTAGAAAAAAAGCAATCAAAATTCATTAATTTTAATAAATTAAAAAATATATTTTATTAGATAAACTAATCTTAAATAGAGAAAAAATTTGATAACTTTTTTTATCTAATTTGAGTATTTTATTAATACATTTTTCTACTTCTTAAAATGTAATAATCATAGAAAAATACACCCTAATTAAATACTTTTTAGATACTATATTCTCAAAATATTATAATTTATGTTGTTTTTTTATTAGAATGATGTAATGATAACATTTTTATCCATGAAAATATGTTTTTAAAAATAGTAAAAAAATAGTTTCACTGAATTATTTTATTTGATGGAATAACATATTTATTTATAAAATAGTTAAAAAGTAATAATGTTATAATTTTAGAAATTAATTAAACTAATAGTAGTAAGTGTTTAAGGTTGTCTAACTAGTGATTGAAAAAAGAATAAGCGTACATGTGATTTTACTTATAAATATAGATTAGTTAAATTGATTATTTAATGAAATTATATTATTATGTTCAAATTAAAAATTATGCCTTTGAATGTCAAGGTAATTTTATAGAGTAATATAGGACAAAAATACTTTTATTCCTCGCATGATTATTATTTTATTTGATACAAATTTCACTTTCAAACTTCAAATAAGACAATATATATCTATTGGATATCTCTTTTACAACAACAATCAAAAGTTAAGGGTAATTTTTTTTCATATTAGATTTTATTACATCACTTAATTTTTAATTATGATCTATTTGACTACAATGTCTCCAGAGAAAATGAGAAAAAATTATTAAAAGTATTAATTTATGATAAAGAACATAATTATATCTAATATATTTCAATTAATGTAGTATTTAAGAAAGTATTTTACATCTTAGTATAAACATGCATATGAAATTATGTTAAATTACTGCATCTATTTTAGGTTTAATGTTTGTGTTATCATTCACTGTAACATTTTATATTAAGTATATATAATGAGTGAAAACCAGAAACCGTGCAATGCACGGGGTAAAATGTTTGTTGAATAACCATTTTGTGGCTGTAGCATTAAGTTTGCTAGCAGCTACGTGGCATGTACTTGGAATTTCCAACAAAGTGAGATTCAGTTTACTTCAATTCTCACCATTGTCAAGCACTTTCAAGAATTACTCGACACAGCATGAGAAACTTGACGACGAAGACCAATTGAGTTGGGCCTATTATTGGTTTTTAGTCACTTCGTGTTCTCAAAGTGAGATGCTAGGATAGGTCTAGCCTCAACTTGGGCTTCTCAAATACTAAAAAAGTTAAACAAATAAATAAATAAAACAAAGTCGTTTCCAATCAATGAATATGTGTATCCTAATAGCCTTTTGCTGTGCTAGCCTTACTGGTAGATGATGGTATTGTTAAAAGAAATAATAATACGAAACGTCTAAAATACTTTTCACTTTAAACACAATCATATTCTTTCCTTTTTTTCCAATGGATTTTGTAGTATGATGCTCTTCGAGTCTAGTCCAAATTTTTCTCTTGCTATCATTTCCAAATGCCTCCAAACATACTCAAACCGAAAGATATTGATCTCTCATATGATAAGCATCTTCATGCTAAATGATTTGATACAATTATTAATAAAAAATGTTAGATTATTATAAATTAAATCAACACTCTTAGTTTAAACACTTAGGCACAAACGTTTGGGGCATTTGATTCTCAAAATATTTTTTCATTCCTATGAATCTTTATATAAGAATGTTGAATTCTCGTATTTGGTATAGATTTAAAAAAAAATATTTTTGTATAAAAATGATTTTTGAGAATGGTTTTTACCTTATATTTTCACATTTCCATTCCCACGTAAAAATTTTCACTCCGACTAGGTCACACACAACATCAAATATGGTTAAGCAAGTTCATTATAACAAGTTACACGCATCAAACATTATTAAAACAAGGGTTAAGATACTCTAAACCCAACAAAAGGTAACAAACTAAGCAAGCTACTGTAGTGCGTAGATTTCTTTTCTTGTCTTTTCTTCCTCATCTAATGTGAAGCCAACTTAGCTATCTCTTAAAGTTTGTGCCTGTCGTTCTCTTCCTTTTCATCCTATCTAAGCTTCTCATCATCTTATCTTACTCTATCACCACGCATATTTTGCATGCGTGAATGGCAAACTAACTATCTTGGCTTTCCTTGCCACAACGCACAAACTTTATATCCTCTTCTATTCTTTTGATTAGGAGCGTCGTCGAGTTTTTTTTCTTATCTTATGCTTAGCTGAAATGAAAATGAAAAAGGCACATTAAAGGAAAAGATTGAAATCTCAAGTTTATCATCTTATGAATATTAGGGTGGAAATCATGGAAATTCTTTCAAAGGGTGACATCTATATAAATGTTAACGTTTGTTGCAAAAACTTAAATTAAAAAAAAAAAAGGGCTTTGCTTTTTCTCATTTATTATTAAGTCTAAGATCTGTGAAATGAATCTGTAAACTTGGACTAACTTTAAATTACGGAGTATTTATATACAAGCTTAACATAATAGAATATGAAAACTAATCTAACTATTTGCTAACTTTAAACTAATTCCAACGGTAACTTTCTCTAATACGCCCCCTCAAGGTGGGTGGTATATATCTAAAACACCCAGCCTGGACAGTAGAAGTTTGAATTGTGCTGCTGGCAGTGCCTTTGTCATTATGTCTGCTAACTGACGAGATGTCCCAACATGAATGAGCTTGAAGTAGCTTGAAGCCACCTTTTCTCTCACAAAATGGCAATCAATTTCAATATGCTTGCTTCTCTCATGAAAACTTGGGTTGCTGGCTGTGAGTATTGCAGCTTGTTTGTCACAAAATACCAAGGCTGGAGTTGAAGGTATTTCAAAGTCTCTTAGCAAACTAGCTATCCATGTTATTTCACTTGCAAGTGCTTCAAGTGCACGATATTCTGCCTTAGCAGAAGACCTTGACACTGTTGGCTGCTTCTTTGACTTTCACGAGACCATTGATTCACCAATGAAAACATAGAAGCCAATTGTTGATTTCCTTGAGTAAAGACATGCTCCTTAATCTGCATCTGCGAATGCCTTAAATTTGAGTGATGACTTTCTTGCAAAAATCAGCCCTTGACCAGGTTTACCGTTCAAATATCTCAATAAATGTTGGGCTGCTTGTACATGTGGCACTCGAGGCTTTGCTGAATACTGACTCAATTTATGGATTGTATAAACAATATCTGGCCTTGAAATGGTCATATATATTAGCCTTCCAATCAACCTTCAATAAGCTGAAATATCTGACAGAAGTTCTCCATCAGTTGCATTTAATTTGTTGTTTGGATCCATGGGAAGAGCAGTTGGTTTACAGGCTAGATAATCTGTATCTTCTGGCAGTGCGAGTGTGTAGTATCGTTGCGATAGAAAGATCCCTTGCTGAGATTTTGCAATCTCTAGTCCACGGAAGTATTTGAGTGAACCAAGGTCTTTCAACTTGAAAGTTGCATTCAGATAATTTTTGTCTCGTTGAATCTACTTTGCATCAGCTCCAGCAATTACTATGTCATCAACATAGACTAAAAGGGTAGTAAATGAATTTCCTATACCAATAGTAAAGAGTGAGTAATCATTTTTAGATTGGTGGAAACCAAAGGCTAGAAGAGCAGTGGATAGTTTTGTAAATCTCTGCCTAGAGGCTTGTTTCAAGCCATAAATTTACTTATTCAGTTTGTACACTAGATTCACCCAAGTTTAATACCCAAGCGGAAGGTCCATATAAACCTCCTCAAACAAGTCTCCATTCAAGAATGCGTTATTGACATCTATTTGGCCTAGATTCCAGCCTTTCACAGCAACTAATGTCAGCAATATTCGTACAGTGGTGAGTTTAGCCACAAGGGAAAAAGTTTCCGCAAAATCAATTCCAGCTTGTTGGGTATAGCCCTTCTTTATGCCTCTCTATTGTACCATCTGCACGATATTTTATTTTATATATCCATCGACAACCGATTGTATGCTTGCCTTATGGGAGTTGAACAAGTGTCCAAGTATTATTGGCCTCCATAGCATCCAGTTCAGCTTTCATTGCTGCTCTCCATTCAAGATATTTGCAGGCTTGGTGACAGAATTGTGACTCGAAGTTTGAAGATATTTGCATGACATAGTGTTTGAAGGATGGTTTCAGGTTTGTATAAGAGACATAGTTTGAGATGGCCTATAGACACGGCTTAGTATCTAAGACAAGATTGCATTGATAATGCTGTAGGAAAGGAGGGTTTCTAAGTTTATTTGATTTTCTCATAGGTTGGTCTATGGAGGATTATTGTATTGCAGTAGGTTGTTGGTTTGGTTCAGGTTGGTTTGGGATATGTTGGTCAGATTGATCTGTGGGGATTTTGCATTGTAGCAGGCTGGTTTTTGTTTAGTTGTGGAGTGGTTGATGTATCAGAAATGGGTATTGGAATTACTAAGTCAGGAAATGGGTCAATGTGCTTGTGTTTGTGGTTATTGTGAGAAAAGGGAAGGTATGTTCATGAAACATGACATCTCTGGAGATGAAAATTTTCCTTACCTGAATATCATAGAGTTTGTATCCTTTAACTCTAATGGGATAGCCCACAAAAACTGATGGAGTGGCCCTTGGACTAAATTTGTTGCCCTGAGATGAAAGTGTGGATGCAAAACACATGCAACCAAACACTCAAGGCATTGTAATCTGGAGGCTTGTGATACAGCAACTCATATGGGGAAGCATTTTTCAACAGTGGAGAGGGAGTCCTATTGATCAAATAAGTTGTTGTAGATAGCCAATCTTCCTGATGTAAATCTCGCCAAGAATAACGAGACCCGTCAACAACTAAGGTACCACGACCGTCTACAATCAGATTTTTAGATGGAAAACCTCGACCCGTTACTTATGCAGAGGTAAGAACCTTGGTATATTGAAGATGCCACAAACGGTGGTGGAAATTCCGTTTGATAAGTCGAATTGTGAACGACGCGGAATGATTCCGATAAGTTCGAATAGTTTTTCAAAGAACCAAAAAGAAACTCTCAATTTTTGTGAATAAAACTGTGTTGTTTCTTTCATTCATGTACGCCTTTAAATAGAATGATTACAATAAAGGAAAGTATCTGATTAAATCAATCAGTCCTAACAAATAAAGAAAAGTATCTGATTAAATCAATCAGCCCTAACAAATAAAGGAAAGTATCTGATTGAATCAATCAGCCCTAACAAATAAAAAAAGTATCTGATTAAATCAATCAGCCTTAACAAATAAAGAAAAGTATCTAATTGAATTAATCACCTCTAATAAATAAAGAAAAATATCTGATTAAATCAATCAGCCCCCAAACATGCAGATTTGCTGCTGCAATTAGCCCCCAAATCATGTAAATTTGTTGCTGCAATTAGCCCCCAAATCATGAAGATTTACTGCTGCAATTAGGTTGGGTTTGAATCACATTGATGCTTCTTTGTTGAAAACATGAGCTATACTCAATGGGCCTAAATTTGATTGAGACCAGATTTCTTGAATCAGCCCGTTGAGTACTTCGTTGAATTTCTTTGCCTGAGCTCTCATACCTGGACTAATTGGGACTTGGACCGGATCCTTAATGTTGTAACTTCATTTAAATTATTCCCCTCCTCTTGAAAAGGATTTTTCCTCAAATCATCACCTGCATCAAAAGGAGTCAAGTCAGGGACATTAAAAGTAGTACTAACATTGTACTCACCCAGTAAAATCCAGCTTGTAGGCATTGTCATTGATATGCTCGAGGACTTTGAAAAGGACCATCTCCTCTCGGAAGTAGTTTGAAACGCCTTTGAACATGAAATCTCTCTTTCCGCATGTACAACCAAACCCAATCTCCAGGTTCGAAAATCAGCTTATGGCGCCCCTTATTAGCTTGTTTTGCATATTGCTCCGTTCTCCGCTCGATATTGAGTCTTGCCTTCTCATGGATCTTCGAGAAAATGTATTAGCTACCACATTCTCCTTACCTTATTTATATCAGATGACATATGGGAACGTCTCAATGAACTCTACCCATCTGGCATGTCTCCTACTCAACTTGTGTTGACTCTTCAGATGCTTCAATGACTCATGATCAGTGTGAATCACAAACTCCTTAAGCCAAAGGTAGTGCTGCCAAGTCTCTAGAGTTCGAACCAATGCGTATAATTCTTTGTCATAAGTGGGATAATTTAGGGCTGCCCCACTCAATTTATAGCTAAAGTACGTAACCGGCCTTCCTTCTTGCATCAAAACGCCTCCAATGCCTATACCTGAAGCATCACACTCAATTTCAAATGTTTTAGTAAAGTTAGGTAAAATAAGTAAAGGCACATTAGTTAATTTTTCTTTGATGAGTTTGAATGCCTTCTCTTGTTCCCCTCCCCATTTGAATGGAACATTCTTCTTGATGACTTCGGTTAAGGGCGCTGCAATGCTGCTGAAGTCCCAAATAAAGCGTCAGTAAAAAGCTCGCCAAGCCATGAAAACTTTTTACCTGACTTACGAAAGTAGGCGTTGGCCACTCTTGAATGGCATAAATCTTTTCTTCATCCACCTGTATTCCTTGTGTACTCACAACAAAACCAAGAAACACGAGCTTATTGGTGCAAAAAGTGCACTTCTTAAGGTTAGCAAACAACTTTTCCTTTCTTAATACTTCTAAAACAGATCTTAAGTACTTAACATGGTCATTTCAGTTTTTGATATAAATGAGTATATCATCAAAATAAACAACAACCAATCTGCCCATGAAAGCACGCAAGACATGGTTCATTAATCCCATAAAAGTAGTTGGTGCATTAGTTAATCCAAATGGCATCACTAACCACTCATATAAACCATTTTTGTTTTAAAAGCAGTTTTCCATTAATCTCTTTCTTTCATTCTTATTTGATAATAACCACTTTTTAGATCAATCTTGGAAAATACACAAGCACCATCCAGTTCATCTAGCATATCATCTAAGCGAGGAATAGGATGTCGATACTTTACCGTTATATTATTGATGGCTCGACAATCAACGCACATTCTCCACGTCCAATCCTTCTTAGGAACTAAAATCACTGGAATGGCGCACAGGCTCATGCTTTCTCTCACGTACCCCTTTTCCATCAATTCACTAACCTGCCTTTGTAATTCCTTTGTCTCTTCGGGGTTAGTTCGGTAGGCTGGTCGGTTTGGAATGGAAGCACCGAGCACAAAATCGATTTGATGTTCAATCCCTCGAATAGGTGGTAAACCATGTGAAATCTCCTCGGAAATGACATCATCAAACTCCTTGCAAAAGAGAAACAACAGAACTGGGCAAAGTGGGGTTAATTTCGTTAGTGTTCAAAAATGTCTCTTTGTACAAAAGTACAATCATTGGCTGATTTTACAAACATTACTCGCTTAATTTCACTAGCTTTTGCATAGAAATTCTTTTTGATTTTTCTCTCTCTGTTTTTCTCTCAATAGCCGACTTTTGATTTTTCTTTACTTCCTCATTTTTCTCGGCCTCTCTCTGAATTTTAATCTTTTTTCTTTTGTTCACTTTTCTTTTCTTTTGATCACTCTCTCTCTGTAATCTCACTTGATATTCATAAACTTGCTTCAGTGTCATTAGAATAAGAGTGATGGTTCTCTGATTGAGCACAAAAGAGTATTTGTTAGTAAAGTCGTCATGCTTAACTTGCCAATCAAATTGCCAAGGTCAGCCTAATAACAAGTGTCCAACTTGCATCGGAACTACATCGCACAAAACTTCATCTTCATACTTTCCAATGTGGAATGACACTAACACCTGTTTAGTCACCCTTAACTCTCCATTATCATTGAGCCATTACAATTTATAAGGTCGAAGATGTTTAATTATTGACAGCCCCAATTTTTCTACCAAAGTAGTGCTAGCAACATTAGTACAACTACCTCCATCAATAATCAGACTGCATACCTTGTTTTGCACATGGCATCTAGTATGAAAGATGTTTTTCTCGCTGCACTTCTTCATCTTCTTTGACCTGCATGCTTAAAGCTCTTCTTGCAACCAACAATTCTCCTTCAGCTGCATATTCTTCCTCATCCGTATCCTCCAATGGTGGCATAGAGTCGGACTCTGATTAATCGTCGGTTTCAATCTCACCATTATCCTGTATCACCATGACTCTTTTGTTCGGACATTGGCTTATGATGTGATCCCTGCCTTGACATTTGAAATACTTAATGTCACGATTTCGAGATGTGAAAGGGTCGGATTTACCTTGAGAACCATGGCTGGTTGTTTCTTGTTTTGGCTCAATTTTGGGTTTTGCAGCTGGCCTTTCTTTCTTCTTTCTTTACATAACTCGGTTTCTATGTAGAAGAACACGAACTATGTACTGCACGTGTACCACCCCTCCTCTTGAGCTGCTGCTCCACTTTGATGGCCATGCGCACCATGTCTTCTAACTCCACGTAATGCTGCATCTCCACCTTATCATGAATTTCTCAATTTAAGCGATGCAAAAACCTTGCCATAGTAGCCTCTCGGTCTTCTTCTACATTAGCCCAAATTATAGCAATCTCCATCTCCTAATAATAATCATCCACACTCCAGTTACCTTGTCCAAGGCTTTGTAGTTTTTGGTACAACTCCCGGTAGTAATGGCTGGGTACAAACCGTCTTCTCATCACTGTTTTCATGTCTTCCCACATCTCAACCGGACGCTCTATATTCCGCCGCCTGTTCAACACTAACTGATCCCACCAAACAATAGCATAATCAAAAAACTCAATGGCAGCAAGTTTTACCTTTTTCATCTCGGAATAGTTGTGGCAATCGAACACCAACTCTACCTTCTTCTCCCATTCAAGATAGGCCTCTAGGTCATTCTTTCCTTGAAAAGAAGGAATTTTCATCTTAATATTGTCTAAATTGTTATCTTCCCGGTTCCTAACTTCTCTAAACTGCCCATATCTCCTAGGACTACCTACTGAATTTCGATCTTCTTCTCCATCAAAACCAGCCCCATAATACTCGTCGTCCTCATCCCTTACTTTCCTCGGTTGAACTCTTTCCCTCATAAGCATATTATGAACGTTTTTGCAGCTGCGCTATACGTTCATTCTCTACCCTATCCAACCGTTCATGCACCTGCTCCAATTCACTCCTCATCATTCTTCTCACCTCTTCCACCATAGCCTCCATGGACAACTTCGGACCAGCGATTCCTTAAGCACCATCACCACTGTTATGAGACATTGTTGATCTGCAAAATAAGGTTATGAACAAAATGAAATGAACCTCATAACACTCCCTTACGTGTTTCACTCAAAGAATGATTCACTCGATTTCACTCGTGTTTCACTTAAAACAATTCGGCTTTTACCCTCTAATATGCTCACCACTCCTGCCTTTTTCCACTCAATATTTCTCTTTCAGTTCTTTTTAAACTAATCAGACAATATCGAACTCCTTGTAGCAATTCAAAAGTAAAAAAAACATCAAGGATAGCATAAATACGAAGAAACAACAACTAATGAAGTTTTCGAAAATATGAAAATTTTTTTGACGAATTTTTTTTTTGGATGGATTTTTTTTTGGACAATTTTTTTCTTTTTTCTTGACGAATTTTTTTCCTTTTTTTTGGACAAATTTTTTTTTTTGGATCCCTCTCTTTTTTTTTTGGATCCCTCTTTTTTTTTGACATCCTAGGCGAAAATCAATGAAAGAAGAAAAAAAAGGATAGGCAAGCCTGATTTAGAACCAAAGCTCTGATAACCAAATGATGCGAATCTCACCAAGAATAACGAGACCCGTCAATAATTAAGCCACCATGGCAGTCTACAATCAGATTTTTGGATGGAAAACCTCTACCCGTTACCTATGTAGAGGTAAGAACCTTGGTATGTTGAAGACGCCACAAACGGTGGTAGAAATTTTGTTTGATAAGTCAAATTGTAAACGCCACGGAATGATTCTGATAAGTTCGAATAGTTCTTCAAATAACCAAAGAGAAACTCACAATTTTTGTGAATAAAACTGTGTTGTTTCTTTCATTCAATAGGCTGATTATAATAAAGGAAAGTATTTGATTAAATCAATTAGCCCTAATAAATAAAGAAAAGTATCTGATTAAATCAATCAGCACTAGCAAATAAAGGAAAGTATCTGATTAAATCAATCAGCCCTAACAAATAAAGGAAAGTATCTAATTGAATTAATCAGCCCTAACAAATAAAGAAAAATATTTGATTGAATCAACCAGCTCTAACAAATAAAAGGAAAGTATCTGATTAAATCAATCAGCCCCAAAACATGCAGATTTGCTGCTGCAATTAGCCCCCAAATCATGCAGATTTGCTGCTGCAATTAGTCCCCAAATCATGCAGATTTACTGCTGCAATTAGGTTAGGTTTGAATCACATTGATGCTTCTTTGTTAAAAATATAGGCTATACTCAATGGGTTGTAAATTTGATTGAGACCAGATTTCTTGAATGAGCCCGTTAAGTGCTTCCTTGAATTTCTTTGTCCAAGCTCTCGTACCTGGACCAACTGGGACTTGGATCGGATCCTTTAATGTCATAATTTCATTTGCATCATTCCCCACAAAGACAGGGGCACCCTTGACTGAAAGTATAATGCCCTTGCAACATTGAGTAGGTGTTGATGTTTTTGCTCCACTACTGAGTTTTGCTCAAGACGTTCAACACAAGTAAACTGATGAATTGTGCCCTTATTGGACAAGAACTCTCTTAAGGTCAACTCTTTGGCATTGTTTGATCGCAGCTGTTTGATGACAGCTCCAAATTGTGCTTCAACCATTGCATAGAAACGCATAATGACTTTTGCTGCTTCAGATTTGTACTGAATAAAAAATTTTGAATGTTATACCGTATCAATTTGCAAGAATTGGAGTCAACGGTGCATGATAAAACTTGGCAACGATTAGCCACCATAAATAAAATGAAGAACAATCTAATTCATATTTTTGAAGCATAATCAAACGCTGCATTACCACAATGAGACATTATGTATCACTTATAGAAAGGCAATTTTTCAGCAAACATTGTCTTACAAATATATCAATCTTGGCAATATCAAATTTACTGTAATTGTAGCGATTTTGTACATATAATCCATACTGATGAAATGTCTTTACATATAATTACCATTTTATTTCTTCTTAATGAGCTAAATGTATTTTTTTTGGGGTAAATGAGCTAAATGTATTTATTAAGAATACTATTTATGGTAAGTTAGTAGTTTAGAGAGAACAATGAGATGCCATCTTTTTTGGGGTACAGCAGCAAAAACAAACAAGAAAAAAAGAAGAAACTAACTCCTAACAAAGGTCACTTCCTATGGAGTCCACAAGCATGAGGCTGCTAGACCTGGGGCAGGTTAATGCCAGATCATAATAAATTCATTCCTGTGAACTCGCATCTTGGCTGTTTGTGCATTGGTTAGCTTCACGTAAAGTGTGTTGGAGTTGAACAATATCCAATCCCCTTGAATGCAAGACTTGATCTTTGCTATAATACCACCATAGCGATGAGTGTTAGGGAGAGGATCTATGTTCGACGGATATGGATATCAATACCCGATACAATATGATAAGATATGTAAATACAATCTGCGATGGTGGTCGTCTATAAGGTGTTGGCTGCTAGCCATCTCCATCTAGCATCTGCCATGGCTGTCGTCAATCTCATTCTCTCCCCTCTGGTCTGCAATTGCAATGGTCACTTTGATTTGGGACCTAAGGTTCACTTCTAGTCTTCTATCACTGGCATATTTGGGAATTGGGAGAGGGAAGAGAGAATTGGCTGGGGTAATATGACGGGCTTAGGTAGATTTGGGTAATCTGCTTTAGGATTTCGGCTTTGGTTAAAAGGCTAAGTCTCCCAACTAGCCCAACTCCCAATTAAAAAGAAAAAAAGAAATGGATCAATCTGCATAAATACAAGTTATATCTGTTTAACTTATGAATTAAATGAATTAGGTCAAAATAACATGATTCTAAGTAAATTAAAAAAGAAAACTAACCCAACTCATTATTTTAGTAGCTTGAACTAGGTTGGCTCATAAGTTACAACCCACTTTGATAGTTCCGCAGTCTCTACACATAACAAAGGATGAAGGATCCATTTCGTTTGGGGCATAATGCTTAACAAATAAAGTTCACACAAGGTATTTTGTTAAATTTCGTAGGCAGGCTCGAATTTATCTTCCAAAGCCCAACACTAAGGTATCCTGGCTTGGGCTTTTGTTTGTCCTTTCATTCTGCCTGGAGATAAATGTTTGAAGTCCAAATAGCCCGGCCCGAACAGCTAGAAATTCCAGACTGGAAGCCTATCCATAAATAGTTGACCTAAACAAAAACAAAATCCATAAATAAACTTCGTTTCTGCAACAAGCAGTGCAAAGGGAATAACTATGGCGGGAACGGATAGTGATCCGCAGAAACAACTCTTGAGCCTAATCCGCAATTTTGTCACTGAGAAATCTCAAGGAGGTACCCTGCTTTATCCGATTTCCCTTCCCTGTTTGTTTCCCAAAAAAATCTACAATCACAGATTATTTCTTTGTTTCATCTCATGCCATACGCTTTAATTTCTTTCAAAAAAACGAATAAACTCAGTTAGGTTATCTACTTGGATCAAGCACTTTCTGATCGATACTAACCTTGAATGTACTAGATTTAGGCACGCATGAAGTCTTAGATTTTCTCTCCGTCACGCACATTTTCTCAGTAACCAAACAGACGCTTTTCTTTTCTTTTTCAATTATGTTTTCTCCGGCCATGGAACATTAATCATTTTTTGTCTCTACTTTCGTTGAATGGCGAAGAGCGAAGAGTAGTTACTCTGACAAGGCAAACGGGGGAGCTTAAATCTGAGCTGAGCGGGGCCAATGAAGAGCTCGAAAATGCCAAGCGCTGCAAGGAACTCGTGGAACAGGAGCTTAAAGGCTGTGAAGTTCAATTATTCTTGAGTGAAGCTTCGGTTCAAACGCTAGAGGTTAGTTACTTTCATTTTCATGTAACTTGTAACGGAACGGAATTTGGTGGCGACATTGGCATGTTCGGTAGTTGAAAATTATTCTCTACTGTTGAATGTGATGACAGGCGAGGGTATCTCTGATTCAAGATGAGATCTCTGCTGCTGGATCTGACTTGGAAACTCTCAAGGTACTCGCAATCCTATCGTGGTTTCCGCTTGTTTGCTTATTGAATCTGGCTTTTGGATTTAGATTCTTATGCTGTTTAAAGCTTCTCATTGGAACCTGTATCTTCTGGAAATTGTGCCTTCATTTATGAAGAATGAAGAAGCAGCTTTACGGTAACAAATTGTCCCTCTCCAGTGTTCATTTCAGATGATTTTGGAAATAAAATTGTTGGTTTAATAGATTTCCGAGTCTTGCGTGCGTTACCTTTTCTTACTTTTCTGCAGTGAGCAATTCATCGGCAACATGCTTGATCTGAATGCCAAGATAAGGTTGATCTCATTGATGAAAATCCATTTTGTGTTCTTCTCATCAAGTTGGGACACAGAGAATTGCAAATGATCAATTTCACAATCAAATTCTACTGAAGTACATTTAAAGTATTTCAATTACTGGCTTCGTGTCTGGCACTGTTGGTTAGAACTTTTGATTACCTTCTGAACCTATATTGCTAATTCTTGGTGGGCTTTGAACATATCTTTTAGGGATAAACTGTTATTATTATATGTCTACTGATATATGGAGACTACTTCGTTATTGCGAGGTTACCTACCTAATATATAATTTATATGTATAAATTTAAGTTGCTTAATACAAATTTTGAAATTAGATTATCTTGTGAATTAGTCTAGTATGTTTTTAACGTTATACTAGTTGTCTAATCCTTTTAAATGTTTGCAAGCAAATATGTGCATTTCTCTGCCACATAATCTTTGAGGCCTTTGACTTCAAATATGCCTCAAACAACCTCCTAAAACCCCATAAGCAACTTAGCAACTCAATGATAAGAATGCAAATAAAATTTAATTTTGGTCATGATATGTTGTGAAAGCTTCGCACTATTGCATATTCATTGAAATTTGGCCATACCTCAAACTTGATAATACACGAGTCGTACTCTCTGTCTTGTCTGATAAGTTTCTATCAAGTATCTTACAGAGAGTCATTACTTACTTCGCTTCTAATATATCATATTACTCTTTTTTTTTTTTTTCAAGTTTTGGTGAAATCATATACTCAATTTAGAAGTTGGCGAGTGTCAAGTTTAAAGTGTACCATTGTAGAAGCAGCTACCACAATCTTACAACATAGTAACTAATCCCTCATTAAATGCAGGAAATTTCAAGAGAGCATTACTTGCGACATTGACGCAGTAGATTGTCCAGCTTCTAGAGGTTCTGTGATTCTTTGCACTGCTACAAATGATGACTCTCATAACATTATGAATTCTGATTTTCTTTCTCTTTTTCTTATTTGGGATATTGATCTTGATTCAGGGCATGATAATTTTCTGAAATATGGCCTGTAGAAATCCTCAGCCTATGCTTTATAGTAACAAAAATAGGAGCAAATGGGCCCAGAGCCTTAGTTCAAATTGCACTAGGTCCCTTTGGGACTACTTGATCCCAGTATCAAATCCCAACTGTAAGCTGCTTTGTCTACCCTTTAGCATACCTTCTTCTTTCCCACACTAGGTCTTAGACCTCCTTAGTAACAAAAAAAGAGAGAGGAAATGAGAACAGTGGAACTAGAGGATAATTTTGATGAAAGGGAAGTAGATTACTTATTAGTTATTACTCTGTTTCCGTTCCTTCTAACCAAGTGAATTTACCTTGTTAGCACAAGATTAATATGTCCTTTTTGGATCTGATTTTAGTGACCTCATTCACTAATTTCAATTACTAATAATTTGAAACTGGAATAACTTCTCTCATCCAAATTTTATACACTGCTCTTTTGATATATGCTTCTATTACTAGCTCAATACAGACGGTACTGATATGGTAAACATCACATACTCCTGTTAGAAAAATTTAATGAACATTATATGTTTTATTCGTAATATTGTTATTAGAGCGTGGAAAGTGGAATTTATTTAATCTAGTAGCACATAAAGGAGCTCTGTGTGCGCTGTTCACTCTCATCTTCCTCCTTTGCTATTCTCTACATTTGAATTTTAACATACTGTATTTCTTATACAGTATTAACGTTTGCTAGTTAAAGTCTTGTGTCTAAAATATGGGATACACTTTGACTTTGTTTTAGATGCTCCGCAAGGAATTGCGAAAGAGAATGATACTGAAGTTGCTTTAGCGGATCTTGAAAATATGCTTTCGGAGATAATATCTCAAACAACTAAAGAGGAAGAGGAATATCAAGCAGAACTGAAAATTTACAAGAACGTAAGTTAGGAATCAAATGCTGGAAAACTCAGCTTGGCAGCTTCTTTCCTTATCAAGTTATCATATCTTTATTTTCTTATATTTCACCGTTTCTCAAGGTAATTGCCTGGGACAACGTGCAGGTCCAGCAGGAATTGATCGTTTGTGAAAGAAAGGTGTCTTTAATGGACATGATTGTCACAGAAACAAAAGCATTGCAGGATCTAGCCATATATCCTTAGAAATATTAATAAATATTAGGGGATTGCTAACGCCTCTCATTGATTTGTGGATGTTAACAAGTTACATATTTTCATTTGGATAATAATATCTTAATTTTTTTATTTTTACAATAAAAAATTTAAAAATATTTATGATATTTTATTAATCTTTCTTTTTTTTAAATCATTATTTTTCTTCTTCTCTTTTTTCTGAACTCATTCAAGAAAAGAGAAATGAGTTAAAAAAATGATAAAAAAATAAGTTAAGAAAAAAAAAGATATTGGTAAAATGTTTTAAATACCTTTAAATTTTTTGTTTTTAAACATAAAAAAATAAGACATTATTGTTTAAATAAAAAATGTGAAGCTTGTTAATATCCACCAGCAAAAATCAATAAAAGGATGTTACCAATCCCCATAAATATTAAAATGATACAGTTGGTTTGATAGTCTATGCCTCGCTGGTTACACAACCGAAAATCTTAAAAATAATACACTCACTTAAAGAGAAAAGTAGAATCCCGTTTTCATCTGGACAGAGGTGATGCATATGACATCTGTTGAATTAATGGGCATGAGTAAAATACCTAGCAAAGGCAACTATAGAAGGGAAATTTTATCAATATAAGAAGATAACTAGCCAAAATCCAGATGTTCACTATCTTGATTCTTGGCATTCTGTAAATTTCAAAAAAAAAAAAAAAGGAAGAAAAGAAATTTGTAAATTTTAGTATAACAGAGAAGTATGCTTCTGTTCTGTTTCTATTTTTTTTCCCCCTAATTTCTTTCAGTACAAGTTATGCCGGTTCTTGTGATCTTAGTATTGTTAATGGAGATAAAAGATTTCAGTTGGTTAGCATAATCAGAGCAGCTGAGTAATGTCCTTAACTGGAAACAAGCAGACTTCTAAATTGGAAAAAACATACAGTTCTCTTGGTGAGGAATTTCAAAGAAGATGCATGTGTCCTAGCTGTCATCTAGACAATTTGGAGGCTGTCAGTGAACTTCTTCTGGCGAATGAGGGGAACTGATGTTTTGTAAGGAGCCTACTTCTTGACCAAACATTTAAAATGTTGATATTATCGCACTGCAAGTATGCTGAACTTTGTTCATGTTGTGTGGTCTAAATTTGAAAAGACTTTGCATTTTGGCTAAGATGAATGAGGACCTGCTTTGTATAGAAATAGAAAAGACAAAAGTTTGGGAACGCAATATACTGATTGTTCTTTCTTTTATTCGTTTCTCAGTAGATTGCATTAGCTACTGACCAATAATATCTGTAAAATTCACAAATTTTCTATACCGTAATATTTTCTGTGACTTGATAAAACCTTTCCACATTAGAGCTAAGATACATTTTGATTCTCAACAGCTATATATCTTGCCATCTAATCTTAACCTTCCAAGTTCTCACATCTAACAAATGTTGGGTTTGAAGAATTTTAGGGAAGAAATATTTTGCTATTTTTCTGATAAACGTAGTCCGGGTGACATCTTGTATCCTCCTTTCAATCTATACTCTATAGTATTGGTTGTGTTAGCAGCCTTCTACATGCTTCGTTAACAAAGACAGTAATGTAGAGTTTTCCTCTTCTTCTCCTTTGATCGTCCCCTGCCATAATGAGAATCATGACCTTAGAACTAGCAATCAAACTACAGTGAAGCCGTAGTTTGTTGATCTCAATAGGATTTCTGTATAATTTTGTCTCGGATTAAAATTAAAACTTTAAAGCAGAGAGAACTTACAGGATTAGGATGCAATATTATTGGGGGAATATTGTGCAATGCGATAAGTCCTCTGCTTGATGACTTAATTTCAATTTGTGTGGAGAATAGCGCAGAAACAGGGCGATGGTCAGAGAACTTGCTTTCACTGCGAAAATAGTGAAGTTGCTCTACTCCTTTCCCGTACCATAGAATTCGGTCACACCTGCCCCCGTAATTAAGTAACCCCTTGTTTACTCCGTTTTCTTGATGATATAAACAAATCCATGGCCTATTACAAAGAAAGAACAGTAAGAGGTTACACTGTACCATGCTGGAGTTCTTTGCTTCTCCCCGAATCTGCTTGGAAGGCCACCAGAGTATCTATTGCAGTTTGAGGATGAGTATTTATATGTGGGGGCGAATTCTATGTTACCCTCCTTCCAACCCTCGAATACTCCGCCTACTTCTTGTTCTTTCCGGAGCTGGTCATACTCCTGCAACGCCTTCCAGTCTTGCATTCTTATCAGGTGCCTAGCGCAAGTGTCCCCCAAGTATAGCCTGTAGTTCAGGTCCCCAAACCAGAATATCCGACTGTTTCACATTTGATACCACAATTAGTTTGCTGCACCATTCGAATAATAGAACACGTGTAGTTTTTGGAAATACGGGGGAGCATGGGGTGGAAAAAGTACGTGGCGTTTGAAGTGGATGAGAATGATCAAACTTAGCCAGCTCAGGTGCAGCCTGAGTGGGATTTGGACCTGCCTCCTCACCTTAAGGGAACACCCTTTGACCTTTTGTGCTGTGTGTACTGTGTTCTGATTTTCAGATTGTGTGTTATGTAGTGGTCTCCGTGAATTTGTTAGCCACCGGATCAGTTGGAGAGCTATAATTTTAGGTTTGGTTTGGGATTAAGTCTCAGAACAATTCCCCATGTATAGTCCTTCAATAGAAACAATGACAAACAAACAAAGAAAAAGGAGAAAAAGAAAGGATTTAGTGACAACTTACTCGTGGCCTAAGATGGTGAGAGGACGAGGATAATGATCGTCTTTTTGGGTTGTGGGGAAACAGGTTCGCCTAAAAATCTCCGCCACCTGGTGGTTTCTTCTGCCTTCATCACCCTTCTTCTCCCCAGATGCTAGGTGTGCTGCTACAAAACAAAAACTCGTTCCTTCAATTAACATGCTAACTGCCACCGATCCTTTGTTTCCCAAATACCCCATCACGCCACATGCCACCGAACAAACTTTCACATTTGAAATGCAGTACTTCCTCAGCAATTCCTCCCTCACCCACACACTCACGAAGACTCCAACCATCTTCTTGCTTGCCATCAGCTTGTACCGACACCCTTCTTTCTGCTTGTGATTTTGAGTCCTCCATTCTCCTGTCATCGGAGAGTTTGGATTCCCCCCATTGTGATAATTTTCACCTGAGGTTGAATTCAGCATCGGTGTCAACCATGGGCTTCTTTTCTTGTCGTTTAGAGTTCTTCCTATAAGCAGGTTCCACCTTGTTGCCACCGCTGGCTCCTCCGCTCCTATCACAGTTAAGGTCGTCAGGGGTACAATCTCTTGAAACCTGAAATTGGAAAGCTTTTCATTCCAATCAAGGGAAATTTCTTATAGAATATAAAGGATTTGATGTAATTTTGATTGACACGGGTACTAATCATCCGTACCCAAGAACATATATATCCGCAGTATTCTTGACATTTAGCCACTCATCCAAGTCAACAGCTAAGCTTCCTACAGGAGTTCTGCCAGCAACATTCCAAGTACCAACAAAGATCCTGAAATAGGCATAGACTGACATGCTATACAGACAACGCAGGCTAAAAAGATTACTTACTTTTACATCTTTGCGTCAAATAGAAGGAATCATACAGTAATTTACCTTAGCTCGTTGGTTAAAATGCATGGATCAAAATCCATTGACCGAAGGGAAAGATCGCCCCCGGAGTCATAACTACTCTCATCTTCAGCTCCATCTGCAATACAAGTGTATCCCGGATTAGAACATTTTTCTCTGAAAGCAAAAGAGCATAAATAAATTCTGATTTTCGTTCTTCAAACGAAACCTTCTATTTCATTCAAACTGTACGATGGCTTGTCTTCCTTTTGCTTCCACGTAAACCAATTGCGAAACCTCCGATATCTTGGCTTCTGCTTCTCGACATCCATGGCTGATAGTCAGATTCGGTAGGAGGGTCCAGTCCATGCAGGCCACGCCGATGACAATAAGAGGAAGTAACAACTTCTTTTACATAACCAATGAAGATAAAAGCTGATTGGGTTTTCTGCAACGGTTTGTTGTGTTCATCGCCCTACACCAATAGGAGGAAGTAACATAGAGGTAACCTAAAGGGATTGCGATAAACATGAGAGAGATTCAGTTAATGTTTTATCATGATTTGAATTCGATTTTTGAGTTTTACTAATGTTGGTAGATTATTTATAAATATTTTTGTAAATATTCAATAAATCTGAAAATATATCCTCATCTTAAACTAAGACGACTTTTCTCTTTAAACTTAAAAAAACGTCAGAGGGAATCAGAAAATAGCCAAGGATAAGCTTCTTTCTCCAACAGTAGAGATGAGTTTGAGGGTGCAAAAAATGACTGGATCCGAAGGCAACCAACAAAAAGATATAGGCCTCACAAGGTTCAATCATTTGTTTGATTATTAGAGCCAGTTAGGTGGTACTGATCACGTATGTCTCGTGGATATCTACGTGACATAGTTGTTTCGTTATAATTGAATTGAATGTCAAGTCAAATGATTTTTTATACCGCAAGGTTCCTCGTGGTGGACCATGATACAACTATTACAATTAAATACAATTTCCTGCTTTTACCTTGGAATATCATATGATTATTTGGCTAGCTGTCAAGGTTGTTTCGGGTGTGAATCACAAATCGATTTTGATCGCATTTTGTTAGTATCAAAGATACAGCCTTCCAAGTTCCAACGAGGAAGGATAATACCATATTAACAAAAGCAAATGAGGTCTCACAATTTGGATTAACTGAAAGAAGTGACATTTTGTGATTTGAAGGGGGAAACAATGTGTCAGAGCGTACGTTTGATACGATGTATAAAAATAAAATGAAATGAAATTAAGAATAAAAGTCAAAGTGTGAGTGAAAATGATAATCGGATAAGTATTATGAAAATAAAAGGAATAAGTATTCTTTATTTAATTTTTTATCAAATAAAAAAATAAAAATATTTTATTTTTATTTTTATCATATTATTTTTATTTTTATCATGTCAAACGGCCTAAGAACATGTTTGGTACGATGCAAAGAAAAAGAATAAAACTAAATTGATATTATAAAATCTCTAAAATCAAAGTATAAAAATTTTTAATTTTCATTTCATTCCTTTTCCTTCCTTGATATCAAATGGATCTTAATGCTATGTTTGCATGAAATATTAGGACAGAAAAATGAAGAAAGATAGATATTTACCACAAGCTTCTCCCTTATTTAGAAGTTTTAGAAAAGAAAAGAAAAGAAATGAAGATTTTTAAATAATCTTCTAAAATCTTGCTAAACTAAATTTTATAAATATTTTAAAATTTTTTTAATTTAGAAGATTTTTTAGAATTTAAAACATCCAAATAAGGAAAGAAAAATTTATTAATAAACATTATATTCTCCTTCCTTTCTTTTTTTTTATTTTCTTTAAATCTTTTTCCTTTTCATTCCCTCTAAATTTCTAAACATAGTTTCATGGTATGAATGAATGAAGTAGTTTAGAATAAAAGGAAAAGAGTATGATTATCTTTTATTTATAAATTAAGATAATTATTAAATATTTATAAAAATAAAAAATAAACGATAAGAAAGTTACTTGATAATTTTTTTTATTTTAAAAAACTCAAATATTAAAAATTTTTAATCAAAATTAAAAATGTATGCTTGTTTTTCTTTTCTTTCAAAATCCTTGTCCAAACATATATAGTAATCGCAAGACCAGCGGACACTACCCATCCGACGTCAAAATACTCATCCAATAGAAAGCTATCACAACTGCAAGTTCTTTCAACAGATCAATCAAAGCCAACTCGCAACAAATTGAGAAAGGTGACCTGCGTTGTTGGTGGCATAAAATGTACATATTTCTTCAAGGTGCCTTGAATAGATTATTTAAGCGTTTAAGTATAAGGTTGGAATGAGAATAACGGAGGAAAATGAGAAGAGGAGAAAGTTTTTTAGATAAACGAATTTAAGTAAAAAGATGTTAAAAGTAAATCTTCCTCACTCTTCTATTTTCCTCTATCCAAGCATATCTTAAAATGTTTGTAAAGATATATTATTAATTTTGTGCGGAATACATATATTTTATATGTACATATATGACAATGTTTGAATCGATTTGGATATCAATCCCACCAAAATTTTAGCTTGGCCTGCTTATACTTTTTTATACACGTAATATGTATACATCATGCAATGCGTAAAAAGTGTTGTGAGAAAATAATTTCTCAAAATTAAAATTAAGGGGGTTTCAATAGGGATTTTGCATTTTTTAAAGTAAGGATTCACTTTAAAAAAGACAAAAGTGAAAAGTTATAACTATTAATTAAAAAATTAATAATAAAATTATAATAATATATATATATAATATATATATATATATATATATATATAAAACAAACTATAAGATTATTATTTTTTTGATTTTTTTATTGATGATTGTAATTCTTTTTTTTTCTCTCTAAATCACTCACTTTAAAAGAATCAAATAACACAAATAAAACACTACTTTACCAATTAGATTAGCAAAACAAATTCGTAGTGTGTGTGACTGCAATCCTTTCCATATCTTCCATCCTGTACTACAATGACAGCTTGTGGTCTGGAGGACCCAAGCTTCTCCTTTTCTTTACAGAAATTAAAATTTTCCAGTAACTCAAACCATTTAAATCATCTAAATTACATTTGAACTTTGAAAATAAAGTATATGGGCAGTAATTAATAATTGAAAAAAAAATCAAATGATAAATTGCAAACATTTGTCTTTTTATTAGTTTTTAGTCTTTTTTTTTACTTATATGATTATTACGTAAATTAATTAAATATAACTTCATTATAATTATAAGTAATTCTTTGTATTTAAATAAAAGTAGTTATAATTATAAAATGTATTTATAAAAAATATCTGTATTTGTAATTTTACCTTTTTTGTTTATATTTAATTATTTATAAATTTTTTTAAAAAAACTAAAAATTTGACCCCAAAAAAAAATCCCATTCATAATAATATAGATTACACACGAGATTTGCCAACATGGCCTGTATTCGGGTAGGTAGATATTGTGGATAATTAAATTATTTTTATTTTTATTTTTTTTGGGTCAGGTGAAGGGAATTTGGGAGAAGGAAAAAGGGGAGGGGTTGTTCAAATTCCAGTGCCGTTGCTGAAGGCCTCACGCCTTTGCCTTGTCAACCACTGGCCTCACGGCAATGATTAGCAACACTTAACTTTACAAACCTCACAAAAAAGAAAAAGGAGAGTGAACCAAAAAAAAACGAATAGAATGTCAAGAAATGTTGTTTAGACCTTGGACTTCTCTTTTCTGATCCTGGGCCAACGACGTGCCATGAACTTCGGCACCAAACTGGAATCGAACCCTGCAATTTAATTAAGCATTCTAACCAACAAATGGCAAGCATATGTCCAATGACACGTTGTCTGTGTGGATCAACTTTGGATGGGAACAAATCCCACCCCCAACCCCGATTAAAAATTTAAAAAACCAACCAATGAAATTATAAATAAGTGATGATAATGGTAAGTTGGTAACCTGACTTTTCCTCTAAGATAATTAGTATGTGTTTGGATTCATTGTGAAAAAATATTATTTCAATAATTGATTATATGTATAATTGATTTTTTTTAAAATTGATTATGATAAAATTAATTTTATGTTTGGATATGTTAATTAAAAAGTGATTTTAAGATAATATGTTTTGTTTGAATTGTATAAAAAAATCATTTTATATAGCAAATTACTAAAAAAGGTATGAAATAATTTGTTTAGATTAATATAATATTGATGAGTGGATGAATATGATAAATTTAGTCTAAAATAGATTATAATCAAATGGATTATAATCTAAAATGCTCAAAATTGAGCTTAAAAAAACTATTTTCAATGCATCTAAAATAATCAAAGATTATAATTTATCTTATATAAGTAATGCCGAACATGTTTTTTTAAAAAAAAAAGCTTTTTCATAAAAAAGCTGTTTTCCTCAAAAAAAAAATCATTCCCAAACATAGCTTTAGTTACCTGATGAAAAAAAAAACAGAAATAAAAATAAAAGTGATGCTTTAAGAATTGTTTGTCAATGCTTTTATGGGTTTCTTAAATTTACAAAATTCGAAAGGGGAAAAGTGGGGAATCCACATAGAAGCTAGAGACGAGTTTCTTGTGTGCTCTACAAAAAATGAACAATTAATAGAAAAGGCAGTTGTTTTCCTTTATGGGAATAATACTAGTTACACAAATGTTAGGCCACAATTATTTATCACTGCAAACATGGAGTTTGATCCAAGTTAACAAAAAGATAATTTGCATAGAACCAATTAAACACAAGCAGAAAAAGTGTAAATGAGTGTAAATTTATGTCGGAAATACTTGTGTAAGTAGCTCTGTTGCTTTTCCGATGCATTAGAAAACATAATAACTTTTTTTTTTGGTAGATGAAGACATAATAACTTTAATATATCGTTGACGATGTTATTTGATTCAGTTAATAATTTTTTTCTTTTTCATAAGGATTTGATTTCAAATGTTATTTTTCATTAGAATAGAGAAGATAGAAAAAGTATTTGGAAAGAAGAGGAAAAGATCGCGTTACTTACCCCATCAAAGCACAACTAGAATTAAGGACACCTTGCAAATGTGTATTGAATGCCGGTTCTTAATGGTGTTAGGCAACTTATGGTGGAAGATAGAGAAGCAGAGTAGAGGGACTCGGGGACGCCACTTAGCAGCAAAGCAGAGGAAGTTCTATATTGAATAAACAATTTTCAGTAGTATAATCATGAGCGTTCATTGAAAATGAGTAAAGATAGTGTAAAAAAATAGGTATGCAAAGTGGAACAGCCCTAATAATATAGTAGAAAAAAGGATATTCTCATTCATTGAGGAGAATATAAATGAATACAAAATTGTGATTGTCTTTAGAACCTAAGCCTCTGCAACAAGACACTTCAATCTTTTAGGTGTCATGTTTGAGGTTTTCTGCTGCAACCTGAAATTTTCAGCTTCTTTGGCATCCGAGACCAAATGCTGCCTAAACATGACTATGAAAGCTTCCACTCTCTCATTCAACTCCTCCTTTGACAGCCCTGTCACCTCCTCCCCCACCACCCTCACTTCCACCTCCTCTGTCTCCTCTTCCTCCTCCTCTTTTATCTCATTCTGAACATGAACATCAGTACTAGGCCAAGCTTGTTCTTTGTAGCTTTCTTTTCCTTCTTCAATTTCTTGAGAACACCTACATGGCCTCCTCTTTGACTTGCCATCATTGACTCCTTCAACATTGCCTTCACTTGCTGAACTTTGAACGCAGCATTTGGGCCTCATAGACATGAATAGAATGGCCAAGAGGATGAGATTGAGGATGAGGAACACCGAGGCACGCCACTGCTCAACCAAAAAACGCTTTAGATACACCATAAGAAGAACCGTACCATCTGTGAACACAATTGTGTATATGCTATCCTCTTGGTACTCAGTCTCCTTGGCTTCTCTCTCACATTCCCTCCTCTTCAAGTCCATATTGGATCTTCTAATTGTATGTGTTAGGGAGTTTCACTTGGGCTTGCACTCTTTATAGAGCTGAGCCAGACTTGACCATAAATCTCTAGGAGAAAGTGGGTTCCTATGCAAGAGCAAGAGTGATAGTTTTGTTGGTAGTATGAGGGACTGCATGATGCACAATGAAGGCTAAAGTTGTGATGATGAGACATGAGAGGGCCTCACAACAAGCGTTGTGTGGGGTAAGCTGCTGAGGAGACAAGCAAACATAATGCATACAAGGCCTGTTGTCCTGCCACAACTGCTACATTCTATGTGTTGATGATTGCCTTCTCCAACTCAGGATTTAGCTTTGTAAGACAGCATGCGTTTGGGCTTGGCGTGCACACCAACAACCATTACCCACAAAGGACTAAGAAGCTTTTGGCTTTGGCACATTGTGGTGTGGTCATTACAATCCCTCATTGAAAGTTGCAATATATATCACTCTCAAATTCTCTTTCTTTGGGTTTGAAACTCTTCAGAGTGTGTATTTTTGAAACAAAATTTAATGTAGCAAAATGGACATAATGATGAAGAAGTAATGCTCAATATTGTTGAAATTAGATTAGACAGTGAATCGACGAAACTTTTAGTTTAGGTTTAACCGATTTAATTGTTTAAACTGTTTGATCAAATCATATAGTGTCATAAAAATAATTAACATAAAACAATATAAAATTCATGAAAAAAATCATAAAATGTAAAAGATTTTAGATTTTTGAAAATAAAAAATTAATGATCAGCCAGTTCAAGTGCTTCAACTGACTAGTTAAGCGGTTTTATTAGTTTGACTGTAAATTCAGTTATGAGGCTAAACCATAACTAGTTAAATGTCTATTTCATAATTAAATCAGTCAGATTATACAGTCTGATCTAGTTTTGACAACAGTAGTAATGCTAAAAAAGCACATTGAGAAGTGGAGAACTGGAATCTCTTACTCAAAATTGAATCACGTGCAATCCTTTTCATGAGAATAGGGAGAATAAAGAGCACTTGAGTTGCTGCATAATAGATAGCACAGACAGAAACATGACAAACCAAAAGCACGCTTCACCTGCAAATATAATCATAGAATGTCCCCACATGTATCCTTCTTCCTTTTTTGTGAGTTTTGCCAAAAAGTGGTCAACTACACCACACATTATATTCTTTTTCGATTAGAAAGATTGTATATGCTCAAAATGCATTACACTGCAACTTAGATTGGGATATGTGACACAAAAATTAAATATGAAATACTAAATTAATTATAAAATAAAATCCCAAATAAAAAATCTCAAATGCACATGGCTTATGCAAGAACTTTTAGAATAGATGTAAAACAAATTTGGTGGTCCTTCCCTCTTCTAACATTTCTTTCTTTTCTTTTATAGACTGAAGAATGAAGTTATAAATGATAATTTCTTTCCACAACAGAATAAAATGATATGACTAGTTTCTCTCTGTGATCCAATAGAATTTACATTAACGATGATAGAGTAGGAGATTAGGAGTTATCCATATTTTAGTTATTTATTTTGACTTGTTATTTGTTCTCTATCTTTTCCATATGTAACAACTCCTTCCTATTTAATCAACTGTTGCTCAACAGTTTTGGTTGAGCCAAGCTATCCAATATTTCACACTTTTACATGACACAAAGCCTTTATGGCTAACACCACTCTCAATCCCAAGCTTACAAACTCTTCCTTCTCCTCCTCCACCATAAACACCTCCCCTTACCTTTACCATGCCACTCTTAGCATCAGAATTTGCTCCTTGGATCTAACTCCTTTTAATTATCTTCTCTAATGTGCATAGATGAAGAACTTGATAGAGAATTAGGACCTTGGTGGTTTTATCTTTGGAGAGACCCTTGCACTTATTCCCCGGATCACCTCTTCTATCGCTCCAACTTCTCCAAGAGGCCTGAGGCTTGATCAACCCAACCTCAATTACATACATTAGCGGCACTTTGATTGACTTGCCCATGCATGGATTACAAGTCATTTGATCAAGGAGATATTGAGTCTTGTCATTGATCTGGAAACCTCTTGTGAAGTTTGGATGGTGCTCCAAGATGCTTTCGCCCATATCTATATTGAACGTGAGTTCCTTCTCAAGCAAAAACTTTCTCTATTAAGCAAGTAGTCCACCTACTCAATTAATGATTATATTCAATATTTTAAAAGTCTCTATGATGATCTTACTCTTATTGGCAAACCCTTATATGATCAAGATAAGGCTTTTCATTTTCTCCGTGGGCTTGGTCTTGATAAAAATGCCTTTACCACCATTATGCTCGCCCACTCATTATGTCTTACCAGTCTGTGCTTCCACAACTGATCAACTATGACATGCGCATGAGTGATATCACAAAAGCATCTACTACCTCAGCATTCTACACATCACGAGAATCCCGTCCTCAAGGCTACAAGCCTAACCCCTTTTCCAAATATCATCAACGACATGCTCCATTTACCTCCAAGGGCCATGGTTTTCAACCACGCTCACAGTCAACTCCGGGCCTCTCTAAGCTGCTTCCATGAGTTTCTCATTCTGCCCAGGTTCAATGTCAAATATGCGAGGGCAAGAACCATGAGGCATTATCGTGTCATCAACGATTTAATCATGCCTATCAACCTAATGATTTATCTCTAGCCTTAGCTCTCACACTATTAATAATCTGCAAGATACTACTGCTTGGTTGCCTGACTTTGGTGCTGGAGCACATATGACCCATGATCCAGGTATTTTACTAAATCTTTGTCCCTATCATGGCAATAAATTGTTACAGTCAGTAATGGTGACATTTTTTATATTTCTCACACTGGTGATGCTAGTTTACCATTATCTTCTGGTTCTGGTTTAGATCTTAAAATTTTTTTAGTTGTTCCTCATATTCAGAAAAGCCTCTTGTCAATTAGTCAACTAACTATTGATTATCCATGTATTTGTGAATTTTTATCTGATGGTTTTGTCATTAGGGACAAGATGACGTGGCAGATTTTGACCAAAGGGATAAAGACGGAGGATGTTTATACACTCCCACATATGGTTAGCGCTAATTTTTCAGCCAGATTTCAAAAAATGGATGAACACCA